>JAUIMW010000480.1:0-17166 GCA_033557785.1 Enochrus cinctus
ACAGCTACCCTTCCTTCATCGTCATCGTTGTCCCCGCGATAGGCTGCTAGGCGATCAGAGTGCACAACCATGGCCCGATCTTTTGACGTCTTCACAATATGATACAAGACGTCATTAATTCTCTTTAGGATCCTGTAGGGACCGTCCCACTGAGTTTGCAACTTGGATGAGTAGCCTTTCTTCTTTTGGGGATCGTAGAGCCAGACTAGATCTCCTTCCTGGAATCCCTTGCTGTTGGCTTTGACGTAGTATCGGGTCTTCATCCTCTCTGTGGCCATATCCAGGTTTTGTCTGGCGAAGTTATGTACTTCATTCATCCTAGCGGTTAACTCTTCTACATAATCTTCGCCTGCTTCTTCCTGTTTAGAAGGACATCCATACTTGAGGTCAATGGACAACCTCATGTCTCGATCTCAGTTCCATTTGTGCCAGCTGCAGGACTTCGCTCTCCTCAACCCTTTGGCACCACGACGATGTTCAGCCTTGAAATCATATTCTTGCAAGCGCTTTATCCAGCGAGGCACTTGGCCCTCAGGCTGCTTGAAATTCATAAACCATGTCACGACTGCATGGTCGATACGAAGGAGGAACGGCCTTCCATAGATATACTTGTGCTCTACTGTCTTAACTGCTGCCAACAGTTCCCTCCTGGTCACGCAGTAGTTCCTCTCTGGTTTGGATAGTCTTGTTGAAATATCCGATGACTCTTTCTTGTCCATCTTGAGTTTGGGAAAGTACGCCACTTATTCCCACATTACTGGCGTCTGTATCCACGATGAACTGCCCCTCTGGTCGTGTGGATAGCTCAAAATGATTGCGCCTGCCAGTTCTTTTATGAGGCGATCAAAAGCCTCCTGGCAGACCCTGGTCCACTGCAACTTGACCGTATCTTCTGTCAACTTATGCAGAGGTTTTGCGATGTTGACAAATACGAGTGCAAACCTCCGGTAGTAGGTACAAAGGTCCAAGAAGCTTGTTTTTCGGAACTGTTCACTCCTTCACTGCTGAGATTTTGTCTGGGTCGGTAGACTTTCCTTGCCTAGAAACAACATGACCCAGGTACTTCACTTGCTTCTGGAACAGCTTGCATTTGGAAGGACTCACTTTCAGGCGGGCAGTCCCTAGGTGGAATTTCAATGTCTTGTCTGAGTAATAATTTAACTTCAAGGTGGTTTGCAACAGGACCAGCCATGAAGATCTCTTTGTTCCCAATCTTCAGACTCCTGCTCTCGAAGTTGATCACTACTTTATGCTCCTCCGTGAAGTCCAGTCCAAGAATTACTTCGTCCACAATCTTGGTTACTACCATCCATTGGTCCAAAACTCTGGCCCCCAAGGATATCCGGACACGCACCTTCCCAAACACCTGGATGGTATCACCGGTAGCCGTGACAACCCTAAAGTTGTGCATCTTATTCAGCCGCACTCCTTTGAACACATCCGGTCTGACGACGGACACATTTGCACCAGTGTCCACAGTGAACAGTACCTTCTTGAACCTAATGGTGCCCCCAATGGCAAGATTGTTTTCATCATTCTTGACCGCGGATATTCTGGGGCAATTCCCGTTGCCCACCAACACTCGCCCCTACGACTTCTTGGTCGTTCCTACTCGTTGCCAAGGTCCTTCTTTCTTCGCGGAGGACGAACTTTGATGTACCCTTCCTTCTTGCAGAAGAAGCAGATGGTTGGTGTCGAACAGATTTCTTGGATGGTATCTTCAGCTTCTTTTGCGGATAGCTCCCTTTTCATATGAAGTGGACGAAGAGACTTTTGGGCCGCCTCGTAGTTCAGGGCTGCGTCGCCCCGATGCGATGCGTTATATAGTTGATGTAAGTTCTCGTAAATTCACAATCTAGAATTTCTAGTATTTCGGTTCGTTTCTATTGCGTTCTTTTTTGATTTTTGGTCGGAAATCGTTCGTTACAGTATATTTCTAAGTCTGTCAAAGGCAGGCCAAGTCAGTTCTATCCTTTTGTTAAGTTCGCAAGTCTTCCTATTCGAATCTCATGTCTTAGATATTTGTAAGATATAACGTATTGAATTTCCTTTCTCTTTAGCATCAGGTTACAAGTTCGTCTTGGCAATGTTGATTTTGAAGCCTATTTTTTGGGCAGTTCCGAAACCTTTCCATTTGCCTCGTTAAGTCAGTTTAATATCAGCACGATATCGTCGGCAAAACGTAGGTGGTTCAGCTTATGCCCTTGTTGTCTAATTCTTTACTTTTGCTGTTGCTTGCTCATATATCGTAATTTGGAAATGTATCGATGGTCTATACGCGAGAGCTTTAAACAACTCATGGTGATTTATGGAGTCGAATACTTTTTCATAGTCGACGAATATTAGTACTAAGGACTTGTTGTATTCTATGCTTTCTTCTGTTAATTATTTTATCACCAGGAGATGGTCATTTGCAGTACGGTAATGATTTTGGTGAATAATTTATTTAGGTCGTCAACAGACTTATCGGGCTATAGTTCTGTAGGTCTGTGATGTTGCCTTTCTTATGCATAATAAAAATAGTGGCATTATTCCATATTTGTGGGACTGTTCCTTCATCCAGGCATTTATCGAAGAGTTTTGTTATTGTATTGAGTAACTACAACAAGCGGTTAAGGATCAAAGATTCGAAGACCAAGTCTGTAATTTTCGACTTTGGTTTATCTCCAGATTTATAAATAAGGAAAACATTTACCAACTTTTCTCCGGAAGGACACCCTCTTTTAAGGACTTATTAAAAATAATAAGCAAAGGAGAACCCAATGATTGCACAATTTTCAATAAAGTAAGAGTGCCATTCGTCAGGACCAGCAATTTTTCGCGTGTAAATTTTACTAAGTGGCTTATGTTACTCAGCTCGAACTTACCATTTTTTCGAATTGGCAGTCCATTGTTCCGTTCGTACACAGCCGTCGTTGCGCTCTTTCTCAAACGAAAATACGTTCAGTAGTTTACTCTCTGATAATAAGTCTTCTAACGTTTGTTATATTTAGCCTTACATTTTAATAATCAAGCTTCATAGTTCTAGCCAGGATTTCAGTTTTTAATATATTTTCAAATATAGTCATAGTTATAGTCATATTAATTGAACCATCAAGCATTCATGGTAGGTCATTACAAATTGTTATAAATATTATAAATATGTAGATAATTTAGATAATTTAAAAACAGATATTTTGGAACAAATAAAAAAGATAGCATATTCAACAAAAATAACACAAACATTTAAACGTTCAAAGTTAAAATATAAAAATTCAAAATCTATAAATTTGACCAGTCTATTTTTGCATATTCTTCGATGATGTATATAGTATCCTCCAGCAACATCGATTTTAGCTTCCCTCTCAACGCCCTCACGGGAACGTCCCTAAAATCCGTTTGCAGACGATTATGTAGTCTGACCCTGTGCAGAGGGTTCTCAGGTCCTCAGAGCTTCTGGTGTCATACATAAATTGCTAGAATGATAAGTATATTCTCTTTCTTGAAGGCATCTTTTAGCATTACTAGATTCACCCCAAAGCTGTACTCTACAGGTGGCCCGGCCCGACTGTGGAATTTAGCGTAGTGGGTAAGTTCAGCTATTCGATGTCTAATAGCAGTCCAAGTAGTTTCCGGCTAACATCTTCCTAAGATAGTTCTCAACTTTCTACCTTCCAGGTACGATTGGAAGTTTGTTTGTAATTCCTCTTTTTCCATACCTCTCCAGTTTTGAGAGAAGACCGTCATGAGAGATGGTATCAAAGGCATAACTTAAGTTACAGGCCACTAGTTGCACATTTACTTTCCGGTCCGATCAACCGATCACTTCATTCACCACCTGCAAGAGGCCTGACACTGTCGATCTGTTGTGTCGATAACCATGTTAGCTATTGGTTAAGATATCGCTTGCTTCCAGATAATCCATCAGTCTACTCCTCCGAGTGCTGGCAGGGTACATATTGGTCTATAATTTGCATACTCTTTGCAGTTGCCTTTCTTATGAATTGGCACGACAACTGCAGACTTTACTTCTGATGGGAAGTTTCCCTCCTCAAAGCATTTATTAAAGATCATTGCTGATTGCTTTCAACAGGTTGATGCAATACTTATCTTTGAGCAGGTTATCATGAAAAGTAAAGTAGAACTGGTTTCAATCTGTAGCGGAGCATCTTTGACATCCTTGATGCTATTCAATGGCTTTCGCTGTATTTATTTTTGCTTTGATTATTTTCCAGATTTTTCTTTCGAATTGTAAAGTGTGTTAATGTCTCCTTCCCTCAGGACTCGTCTAATTGTGTCCAGTGCTTCTAGTGTGTCAGCTTTCTGTTTTAATTCTTGAGTAATTATTATATTTCCGGAGCCCCTAAACCAGAGATTCCCAAACAGTCCATCCTAAGTCAGTGGCTTCTTAGAGTGTTTATATTATTTTCTGTGTAGTGTCGCTTCTCAATTATCTTTGACGTTTTCGAATTGTAGCCAGTTGACCATAATGATCAGACATCATCAAGTTTATGGTCTGAAAACTTCTCACCGTCACCTCCTCACGATTGAGAAAGATGTTGTCCTGGCATGTCCTGTTGGTGATTGATATTCTAGATGGTTCTCCAAAAAGTACTGCATAATGTATATTCCAGTCACACATCACACAAATCCTCCTGTTTTTGAAATTCTCATTTACGTCCTCTAGAATCGCTTCCAACTTGTTACAAGATAATTTAGACTGTTCTACTGATAATTTGGGATTTCTGTATACTTCCCTCCACTAAGGTTTCTGTAAAGATCTCCACCTCTGACATTTTTATTACCTTTTTTTCCGAAAAAGTTTTGACGGAGCTTACCTCAGAGGCCTCAATCTCCTCAGTAACTACTATGAGTACATCACCATGCTCCCTCTCATACCTACTACAGGCTGTTATAATATAAACTATCAGTCAAAACTGATCTCGATGTTTCTGCGGTGTTTCCAGTCACCAAAGAATCATCGCACAAACTTAATTTAATTGTGGAAAATCAATTGTTGAGGCGGTATGAACTGGGATTTGCGTAATACCGGCATATATATGATTATCGCATTTCATGGATGCTTATTTGAATGATATATTTTCATTGCCCATTTTTTTGTCAGGACATTTATCAAAATCTGTAGACAGTTTACCGAGGCAATTGTTTGGAGTGTCCAATAATTTTACATTTACATACTTTAGCAGTTTGTCAAAAATATATATTGTAAAACCCTTTGAATAAAAGGTTCCATTTCTCCAATTACTCCGAACGTACATGTGAAGGGAGTTTCTTTTCGTCAAATATTCTTCTTTTAAGTAGTTGTGTAAATTTTAAATTTATTGCGAATATTATTTGTAATGATAAAGTTTTGATTATAACACGAAACCTCTAAATTTTTTTAGAATATAGTCATATAATCATTCACTTTAAAATATTGATTGACTGATTTAAGTAATTTATTAGCTGACATTATGTCTGTGACTTTAATTTTTATTTTATTTCGAGGAGACGTTTTTAATGTTTTTTGGATGTCTGGATGATTATCAAAGATCATTTTTCCTAAATTCGTAGGGTATAATATATAAAGGAATTGTGTTTCCATATAAAAGGATTTTTAACATATTTTATTATTTTGATAGATTTTGTGATGATAAAGCAAAAGTTAATAAATAAATAAAATATTAAAAAATTATATTATATAACTGCTGTTTGATTTTTGAAATTTATTTCATTTTATTATTAATTGTGATCTCCAAGCACAAACAAATCTCGAAAAAGTAATCATTTAATTATTTATTTTATTATATTAAAATCAAGTAAAAATTTTACATTCATAAAACAAAAGCGTCTTGACTGTCGGTAGAATTTACGTTAAAAATACAACAATAAAAAGATTCGTTCCTTCCAGTGGATCCAGATCATTTACGCTATCATTACGGAAAAATGCAAGAAACACCCATAAAATTACGAAGCAGGAAACGCATCGCAATTTCTTCTTAACACCAAAGTTGTGTAATCTGCACTTGGCATTCAGATATATGAAAACGAATACCGAGACGACAAATTTGCATCGAGAGAAAACAAGATACACTTTCGATTTTCCACAAAACACCGGAATATCTTGATGTTATGATCATCATCGTAATAAATTATTATACTGCCACACGTCTGGGTGTGTACGGCTACATCCCCTTTGTTGTAATAAACATGCTCCTTTTTGGGTCATCGCCAAGATATCGCCAAGTAACGAGCGCATCTCTCCACTCTCATGTAGTAATTCACATATCTTCTTCTGAGACCGCGAGTTATTTCTTATTTAGTCTTCTTCAGACAGTGATAGTGGGTGCAAGCCTATAGTGTTATTTGCCATTGGAATTCAGGATAAGACGCGATGCGCTGGGTACGTCTTAAAAACTTTCTTTACGCACTTTGCATTGAATCAGTTTTATTTACGTGCAGATATTTGCACTCTTTTTTTAGTTTTTATTTTTATTTAAAACTAAAATTATTACAACTTTATTTTAACATGTTTTAATATACGAAAATGTAACTACTATTTATTATAAATTTTATTGTAAATACTACTAGGCTTGTTTTTTATTTAAACCTCATTTTATTTTCTTGTGCTATTAGTATTGTTTTAATAATTACAATAATCGTTTATCAACTTTTGTAGCAATCTTTAACTGGGATAAAGGGCACTCCTTAGCAGTTACATAAGACGTATTGTTTATTATTTCAGATTTATTTTTATATTTGCAAACGTGTAATTTTCGTTGTGAAAAAGAAAAACAAATAGTATGGTTTGCAATATCAACAGTGTGGGTAACGACCATTAAAAATACAAACGTTTCCAAAATTGTGCACTTAAAAGTATTTCGACATGTCTTCAGCTAACCAGCTCTTTTAAGCAACAACTTTGGCGTTTATTGTTACGAACCAAGTACTTAATCATTTAATAAAGGTTGGTATGTTCCGTATCCTTTTATTGTTATGTGATTTGTTAAGAAACAATGTATTTTCGATATAATCGTAGATTTAGGAAACCAGTTATTTATGACATTTTTGGTGATACCATCGCATCGGCATAGTTCCTTTGAAATTCGTTTGCAATATTTCCGGTGCTGATGTGAAGCTATTAATTAAATTTCTGCGGATGAAAATACGTTATTTGAACAAAATAAGAAGCGGAACGTAGCGCTTTAACAAATTAATATGATTATTAATAAATTACTGGAAATCCGTATAAGTTGTGCTTTCCTCTGTATAATAAGATATTACACAGTGAAAAGATGTCCGCAAATATCGCTTCCACTGAAACATAACATCTTAATAGCTTTAGTGTGTAATTCCTGCTTAAGAGGTATTTATTGCAGCTTAACAGTGTAACATTTTTCTTTTGGAAATTAATTAAAAAGTGAAAACTTCTGTTTGAGGAAGTATGACACTCACAAATTATATAATTGAAAGGAGTACCTAAATTACGAAATAGTTAATATTTTTCTTGTGCACCGCGTTAATTTGCTATTGTCGAGTGGTAAAATGTTGTACGACTAAATTAAAGTACTCCTCAAATTCACATAGTTTTGTTCTCTTCGTTTTTCGCAAAGCAAAAAAAGTAAACAAAACCAATTACCGCAGACTTTTTATGAATCACTTGGTTTCTAATAATTATGATGCGCATAAAAGAAATTTATGCAGGTGAATCTACAAGAAGAGACGCAGAGATAGCTTTCACTCTTGCTCCCAACTCATTGAATACAATGCCATAATTTTATTTATGATATTCATTTTAAAGGCAGGAAAGAACACAAGTTATAAGATTAACTTATTAATGAAAAATTTACGATTTTCTTATCTATTAAGCTGGTATAGCCTTCGGGTTACACAGGAAGTTATACAATTTTTTTTGTATTGGCTGTTAAATATCAATAAATAACATAACGAGCTATTTGTCAGAGGCTTAAAAATATGGCGCAAGAGGAAATGTAAGTATTGGCTTATTGATAAAAGTTACCTAATTAGAGAATAGTTATTTAGCTCGTGCAGTAAAGAATTTTTTTCAAAGAGCAAGGCCAAAATTTTGAAACTTTAAAATATGCATGAAAGAAATTGCAAACACCCGCATGCCCAAAAGGCACAATTACGCCTAATTCTTAAACTATTGCGAAAATGTTTCCAAGAATTTCATAAATTAATTTAAAACACTGTTGGCCTCCTGGTAATTCTTATTATTAAGTATATGTTATATTTTCCCATAATGATGTAACGAAAGTATCAATTAGGTGAAATAACACGGTCGAATGAACGGAACGCTTAAGAAAATACCGAAACTAACAGTAGGAACCACAAAATAGCAGTGCGGCAATTTAAATAAACATATCACGATATCGTTTTATTTACACAATAGCCCGCTGGCTTCACATAATTTACGTTTTGCTGTTGGGTGGGACCGCGATTAAGTTCAATAGGTCACATTGAGGAGATATCAAGTATGGAAAACTTTCTTCTCTTCGAGTACTAATTAGTTTTATGTCGAGAAGAAAACCTTTATTTACCTATAGAGATATTCCACATGTAAATAAGTCCGCAGATTTAAATGTCAATTTGCCGGTACACCTGTAAAAATTTTCTATAAGGACGATGTGAATCATTAATAGGTGGGCTGAAGCTTTCATGCAAGCCATTCATGGAGAATTATCGATTCAACGAGAATTTATTTGTGTTATTTGGTTCAAAGGTCGTACTGCCGTTGGGTACTTGCTAAAAAAGGTCATATAATAGTAATATTGATCATTATTTGTTATAAAATGGAACTAAAAATGTTAATAATACTGAGTAAGGCTAAATACTCGAAGCATAAAGTGATAAGGAAAAACTGCGTTTGAAATATCAAGAGCGTATTTCAAAGATTGTTAGGCCTTATTTAGTGTAATGTGCTTTTCTTATTGGAGTTTCTAAAAATATCAACGACTGTTATTACCTGTTTCGCGACAGTTCTTACAGAAACGTTTTTGTTTATCTTAATGGTTTCAAAAGTTCTCGTTTATTGTTTATATCATATGTAGTTTGGTCATTGTGTTATCGTGAAGTAAGGTAATAATAAATATTATGAAATTTAAAAATGAAGGTTCTTTGGGGTTCCTGCAAATTTTCCATGCCCTCCAACAGTCTAAGCTAACTTTAATAATAATAATAAGTAAAAGTAAAAAATAATCCTTTGATAACAATCAATATTGAAACTTGAATTTCAGAAGAAGGTGCTTTAGACCCCTGTAGTCTGAGGACTAGTTTTCCCTCTTTTATTTTGTTTTAAGATCTATTTAAATATAAGGATGTTTATTAAATTTTTATTTTTCATAAAATTTTGAATAAACAAATGTTAAATTATTTAAACGGTTACTTAGTCAAATAGAAATATTTAAGAATGTGCTTCTGTATTTTCTTTCACGTTATATAATATAAAATTATTAAAGAACTAACGAAAGTACTTTCAAAATAATATGATTTTCATGATAAAGACAATGGTTTTAATTTATGCAAACTATATCCTAACAAACAAGATGTTAGTTAATGGCTTTATAACGACGGTTTATAAAATGTAAATATTACGTTCCTTGAACTTAGAAAATAATTAATTCTCTTCTGGACTGATCTTAAAATATATGATTAGATGAAAAGAAATTTAGTTCTTGATCTGGTTTTAATTACAAATTCCTTTCTAATCACTATTTTTAACTGGCAACAATAAAAAATTGTATTGGAACAAATATCTTTGCGTTTACTCAAACGTTTGTATCATAATTCTTGTGGTTGTCGTCGAGCCTTTGTCATCTTAGCATATCGGTTAAAGAATGTAAATAATTAGTTTTAATTGAATGTAAGCCCTGTAAATCAACAAATTCATCTCAATTTGCCATGCGTTATTAAACTGACATGCAATGTTGCACAATGAGTTAAAAGGTTACACAGTTGTAGAAATGACAGAAAATATGCAAGTACAAAAGAAAATTTTACGATCAATCATGCGAAGTTATACAATAGGTGGTTTTCCGTTGTTAAAGATGTGTAGAAAGTTGTTTTTACATTACACGTTGGAGTTCAGAAAGTCATGACACCACATACATTACATTGTAAACCTTCAGAGGAAAAATATTTAGTTCATTGAATCCGGGCGTTGGCGTTTCGCATTTAAGGCTGTTAATAATTAATGAACCATAATTCAAAATCAAACAATAGTAACTCGCATCAAACACAATGAACTTGCCTTGTTTTATCTCGATAATCACAATGGGGCTTAATTTTAAATGAATTTTCACTTTCAGCAGGTATGATGTTTTGTACCCACTCGCATATTTTAGATGTTTTGCAAGTACATTTCGTAAAATAAAATTACTGCCAGCACATATTTTCGGATGATATTGCTCCGATAAACCCTAATTGTTTATTTTCTCATTCGAAGGCACGTAAAGAAGTAAGTGGTTTAAGCACAGAGTAACAACGCTTATGCAACTTAGGCCATAAAAAATTAATTAAGATAGAGTACGCATAATTTTTCGATAACTCTTTTAATCAATTTCCCATCATGATGAAACTCGTTTAAATTTATTTGGTAATTAAAAAAAATTAATCTTTAACAATGCTATTGTACTTAACATCCATTTCATTGGAAGTGAGATTAAATTTATGAAAACAAGTGATGAAAAATTAAATAATAATGATAAACTGATGATGGTTTATAATCCGGAACATTCACATGTAGGTTAAGTTTGTTTATCTTAAGTGTAAAACAGTGTGTGAGTATTACAGTCTATGAATGAGTCGTGAAGAAGAATCTGAGAGTGCAAGAGTTCAACATGATACACAACATAAACAATAATTATAAGGTAAATCACTGCGCCAGTAGAGAGTTCATGTCTAGGAGAGAGCAACCAGCTTTATTGAACACATTCCAAGACAAAATTTTCGTGCAAATGCCAAAGTAAACATTATACTCTTAATTATCGACTGCGCAAAAATTATAAAACGGTCATATTTGAAGTTAGTAGGAAAGGTCGCGAATAAATAAATAATACTTTGTTTGCAATTAGTTTCTAAACTTAATGATTTCAAATAAGGCTTGATCTTTGCATAAGATGTATCATCATCAATTAATAATAAATCATTTAGCTAGTTTTAACTGAAAGCTTTATTCGTTTTGGCTTGTTTTCTCTTATTATTTAGTACCCAGCTCCACAAAAAAAACGTGCTTTTTAAGAAACGCAAGAGACTATTCAGCAAAGTAATAATTCAATTTCAATTAAATAAGCAGATTGACAAATTAAATTGTAGCAATAAAAGAAAGATTAAAAAACAAAGCGGGGCACAAAAATAAAGGCGAAGACATCAACGAAATAGGAAATATTTTAATTTATAAAGAAGTAGATATGAAAGACTTAATAGAAGTGGCATTTTTGATAAAAAATTAAATGAAAAACAATATCAGGGATTATTTAATTGATATAAGTGTCTATAAGGATTCAAGAAGTGTTACAGTAAAATTAGTATACGAAGAAGAAGGACTTCTGCCATAGAAATATTCTTGATAAAATCATATCATGTAATATGTGAGAAGATGAAGAGGGTAAAATTAAACTGTTGGTTTAAAAAGAGCTCGAAATAGTAATAGGGGAAACAAATGGAAAACAGCAGAAACATAAAAGAGTATATAATCAAATAAGTAAATAAGAATATAAGAAAAAATTTAAAAAAACGCATATATAAAGGTAGTCGTATAACAATTGGAAGGTCATGTAAGAAATCATTTTTAAACACACACTTAAATATGTGCAAATGAGCACTTCGTGCTTATGTAAGGTTGGTGTTATTTCAACCTGTAAACAAATCTGTTGAGGAATGCAATTTTAAAGATTATGTATCAAAAAATATATTTTTATTTTGGATTTATTTAGTTGCTACTACAGATGCGATTTTTTAAATTTTCATGCCATTTACAAACAAAGAAAATATTTTAGATTTTGGTCCGACGTTTCGGAGAGGCATCAGAATACCAATAATGAATATCATACCTGAAGAAGAGGTGCTTAAATTTTCATTCCCAGTTTCACTCTCTTAAAACATTATTTTAAAACAGTTTAATATCCATTTTTGACATATTTTCGAGATGCATTTTTTTTTCTCAATTTTTCCACCCCTCGTAATTCCCATAAGAAATCCCGTTCATTCTCGTGAACGAATGCATTCTTCCCCAGAAGGCCGTCCAGACTGAAGCCCGGTTCGAGATTCTTTGAGTCATAAACGTTAAGAAATATCGAAGAAATTATAATAAAATATTAAAGAAATGCCATCCTCTTTCACCTTCTCCTTAGTGGTGAAAATTCGACAATACTCTCCTTGTGCGTCTATACGTACACCCAGAATCGATAATTCGAAATATCTACCCTAGCAGTTATTGTTGAAGTCGTTTAAATTGAAAAATTCAGATATAATAGTTTTGTTCAAGATATGGAAAATAAATACCAAAAACTAACCAACCAAAAAGATAGAGTAGCTATTTAAATAAAGATGATATGGGTCAGATGGAAATACTGAAATTTTCGCATGTAACTTTCAACAAAAGGTCACTCAATTATAGAATAGAAACAAATATAATTGACCATTATGGAATATGGATGAATGCATAAGTATATAATAAAATCACTGTTCAAATTATCAAGCTAAAGAAAAGTATATTAAAACAAATTATGTGAAGTACATTATTTTTATAAGTACAAAATAAAACATAGGAAGAAACGTTATTGCAGAAGAAACTACAAATAAATTCTTCACAAAATTATTAAAATATATACAGAACAATCGAGCAGTAAAAAGTATAAATAAGAATAACGAATGTATTAAAATCGTGCATTGCTTACGAGTTAATAGAAAATATTAGAGAAAGAAATAAAATGAAGATATATTTCAAAAAAATAACGCAAAAATGATTCTAGCTTGCAAAAGGAATACTGAAATAAAATAAATAAATTGAAATATTACAAAAGAAAATTACTACAGATGCAAAATACTTGAAAATAGAAATAATTTAACAAAAACTTACTCTTAGGTAGTTTAGATCGATCGCAATTCTTTATATATAAAATATTTATTTATGTATTTTGTTATGATGTATATGTGTATGTAATAATAAAGTTTGATTTGATTTCATATTCAAAAAAGTAAGACAACGATATAATAAATAAGTTTTTAAAAAATAGTCCTATTACATTGTAGAAACAGAAATATGAATTTTTAGTAATTTTCATTTAAACTATACGCGTTCTTATAGTAGTTATGCAATTACGTGAAGAATAAAAGAGCAGTCACGTAGATTATTAATAATTCAAAAGCAATTTCATGGCTATTTAATGAAACAGTTAACTGCCTAGGAATTTAATTTTTAATTTTATTAGCTGCAGTTTCAGTGCAATTGACCTTTGAATTTTTAGTTTAAAATTTTGAAATTTTAGATGTATATCTTTTCTGATTTTAGGTTATAAATTTTGAGTTACATAATAAATAAAATAACAAATTCTTCTGCGTTTCATACAAACTCACGTTCACATCTCATATTTTTGGATCGAAAAGAGCGATTAGATTTTTATCTGGTAACAGTATTCCGCCAACAACCATAAATTTAGCTTATTATTTCTTTTAGCTCATTTCTTATTAAATATTTTATTCAATATGGGGGATGTTAGTAACGCTCTCTATTACAGTATAAAAATACTATTTCTTAACGTTCTTATTAAAATATATAAGGTGTGTTAAATGTTGATCACATTAGAGAGTTTCATGAATATCAACCCAAAAAATGTTAATGTTCGAAGCGCCCAACCCAAACGACCCCGCGATTTAAAACTAAACCAACTAGAACCCAGGCGATCACGAGAGTTGTAATTGCATATTTTATGAAAATTATGACAATCAGTCAGACGTCACGAAATGCAGAAATTTTAGGTCAACAATCTGGTTGATTATAAAAAAGAAACTTCTGTCTGATAGAATACCTTAAAGTCATCGGTCAAATCTTCACAGATTAGAATATCTGATAAGTAGTAAATTTATTATCCGCTATAATGTGATCCTCGAGCATTGTTGAAGATCGATGATGCGCTAACATTGTTTTGATGAGCTTGATAGATGACTCGCGCTGAAGAAAATAATAAGTAAGGTCACGGCTGCGAGATTTAAAGTAGCAAGTGTAAACTAAAATGATTACAGCACATATTACCGCATTAATTCACTTTTAACATTTCTCAATAGAGAAGAGCCAAAGGTTCATCCAAAGGTCAAACGTGTTCGGAACGAGAGTGAAAAAATGAAAATATCTGGGTAATACCAAGTTCGGAATGTTGTCGCAGTTCATCTTCTCTGCTTTCCACTCGACCACTTTCCCATTTAAGTATCGTACCTACATGGAATAAATATTCATTCTGAGAGCCCAGTAATTTCTTCGTCACTTACTATTTGTTAAATAAGTTTAATTAAACTTGGAGAAAACCTAAGAGTTTCTTTTCGTGTTTTTTAACTCTTACAATAGCTTAGATGAACAGGTGGCAGATGTTAATTGTTGCGACATTCGGATAGTGAAACCTTGCGTAATTTAGTTGCGATTTTTTAACTGGGCTGATATTTTTATTGAGGTACGTGTTTGTGAATTTTAATTAAGAAATGCAGGTTTCTTTCTTTTTTTAGCAAGAATTTATGGAAATCACTACATTCAATATAAAACTTCATAACTATCTAAATTATTAAGGCTATTAACTCATTCAAAAAATGCAAAGTGCAGAATACAACGCAAAATTTAGGAGACTTCAGCGATTGGTAAAACAACGAACCCGCTGCAATCTACCAAACGCTCCCAATAAAAATATGCAGTGTAGCACCTCTTTAATATTCTATAACCATAAAACATATAATTACATAAATTCAATAATTTATTGCACTTGTTTCCGGAGATTTATAAATATTTCCTAGTATAGAAAAACGCACATAACATTTTTAATTAACGCGTAACAGAATTGCATAAGAATGCAAATGATTAGAAACCGCTACGCCCAGACGGGACGGCAGAGATCTCTTAGCCTCAGGCCAGTCTGCTTCTGAGACATCTGAGTAATGATCGCCGCTTTTCGCTGATGACACTTGCTAAACCGGATGCCGCAGATATCTACACTTGCACATCGTATCGGAGAGATGTGTAAGGTAGCAAGTGCGTTATGATGTTTTGGTTTGGATGTGTTTCGCTTTCACCGAGGTCACGACTTCTTTAGAAGAGATCAAGCGAAACTGATTTTTTATTGCATTATCGCATACTTTGCTAAAGTTTATTGTCTTTACAACATAGGTCCGTATCTCCATGGCATTGGAACTTTCTCGCGGTTTGTTTGTGCACTTCGAGAGCAAATATAATTGAGAGACGCTATGTTCTAGCAATAAACTGTTTTTCTATACCTACGTGAATTTCGTAGCATGAAGATAACGTTCGGAGTAAATTGTTAAAAGGTGTTTATGATTGACATAATTGGTACATTCAGGCGAGACTATGTCTTCGGTTCTTGTTCGTGAAGATTGCTGAGGGGCAATTCTCACGATGGTTATCTTTTGCCTAAACAAGGACTGTAACTAATTAAGGAATCTTATTGAAGGTAACGAACTGAACAAAAGGACCGCTTGCTTGCTGTGGCTGCAATTTTTGACGTTATTCGTTGTAGTGCAATTTCTTGTCGAAAAGGTCCCACAATTACTACATATTACTATATTAAATAAATAAATAATAAAATACGCAAGTATGTTTCTTATTAATAAGAATAATTTTAAACAGTCCTTGTCAGTGCGAACTGGACTACCATCGTAACTATAGATATCGGAATTTGAAACTTATGACTAACTAGAAAGCAGATTGTAGCAAAATTTGAAAGATACCTATCAACATCGCCTTCAAAAGTAATTTTATTCAGACTAGTAACAGTTGATTTATTTTTCGTGTATTTTCTAAGTGTAGAGGATTGAAAAAAATTATCATATCTTTTCCAGATGTATTCAAAATAGATTATTTTAATTTGAAATTGTTTTCAGAAAATATCATTCGTATTTCGGATCAGTCATTTTAATTTGAAAAAAATGTCATTTGCAATTATTAATTAAATAATTAAACAATTCGAAATTACATATTCAGTACCATACTGTTTTCAATGAAATTAGAGTTTCCTCCTGAATAATGATAGTGAGTAAAAAAATCAGTTGAATATGAAAATTATTCATTTTAAAACTCATACCTCTTTATTTAATTCAATAAAAAATAAAAATTTAAATCAATTACATTCCCTAGGTTTGAAAAACAAAGTACCTTCTGATAGATGAGCAGTTCCTAAACAGCATAAAGAACCGACCCTTGTAGAACACGGGTCCCTAGCTGTAGAGATCTCCCGTTTCCTATATCAAACTCTCTGTCCCCCAAATAGCTATCTATGATATCCACACTGCAGCCTCTGTGCATTCTCTCAAACTCCAGTACTTTCCTAAAATGGCTGCAAATTCGGGCAGACGCAGTAATTACTCTCAGAACAATCCTTTATTCTGTTTATCTTTACCGCAGTTAAGAGGCAATTCTAGCAGCAAAATTTCTTACATTTACTTTTGTAAGGTTATTTCTACACCGATTTCAATCTGGTTTTCAACGTTTTGTTTAGAATTGGATACTTTTTAACGGAATCGTTAAAAATAAGCAGCCGATAGGTTAGATAAAAAATAGATATAAAAACACTCTTTTACGTTCGCATTTACAATTTTAGTGATTCTTATTGTGAATGGTATTATCCCAGTTGCCAGTAGCCTGAACTCAAAGATCATGCTTACAATACCGTTCGAAACAAGAAAATGAATGGCATATTTTGCAATAAAAAAGATAATTCTGTATCGAGATATATTTTAGGTAACAAATCATTTTCGATTCGAAAGTTTACATAGAGTTTAAATTTCCAGTTTAATCGATTATAACAAGATCAGTAAAGACACATATTAAAATGTGGTAAGCAGAAGCGTCTATACTATACAATTAGTCTAACGATAGTCTAGTAACTTTAGTTACTCGCTTTCACAAACGGAAAATACATAATATTTTTTGGTTCAGTGGATGAGAAGTTG
>JAUIMW010000481.1:0-17149 GCA_033557785.1 Enochrus cinctus
TAAATATAATAAAAAATATAATAAATAAATAAAATAAATAAATATAATCATGATAACAAAAAATAAAAATTATTAAAGTGCTCTTTCAATTTTTCACTATTTCATTAATATAAAACTACACTGCTATTTTCATGCACATAACTGTATGTAATATTTAATAGACGTACAATAAAAAATTTCAATGGCGAAGGAGTCGCCCGGGATCGCGCCTCAAAAATCGTTTGTATTAAAATCCTTGTGACGACGCTGCGGTGACGCACGATAAAAACCACTGATGTGCAGCGGGCCCAAAACAGCTATAGAAATCTAAACTTTCCTTACAGTAAAATATTTGGTCAATTTCTAAAACTCTTTATACTTATATATTTCATTAATAAAAGTTGAGAAATTCACAAAATGTTATGCTTTTTGGAAACATCGGAATGAAAATTGAGACTAAAGTTGCCAAAATCTTTCTTACATACTGTCATCGGTTTCCGTTTCAGGTTAAGAAAAGGCAGCTCCATGAATATTCCACCCGGTGAATCTGAATATTTACCAAAGTTCGTTTGGGACACAGGCAGTCTTGCATACAATTTCGGCTACAACTTTAAATTTTTTTTCGAAAAGTATAATTTAATGGCCAAGTTCGTCGTAAAATATATTTTTTTGTATTTCATTTGAATTATTTGTGTTTCAATATCTATGCAAGTACAAACCAAAATTTGCAGTATACGCTGTAAGTCAAGAATTGCAATAAAATCTAAGTGTAAACTCGGTAAAAACATAAAAATTTTTAATGGAGTGTGCATTATTGGAATATTATGTGATTTTCTAGAAAGTCGTATAATTAATACTGGAATTTGTTTTCTTGACATCGTGGTCTGCGAGTTGTTGCTCTGCCGTTTCAGCTTAAATATAGGTATCGAATGCATTTTTTAAAGACTAAACAATTCCACATATCATTTGCCAATATCTCAGCCTGACTGAGATTGCTGATTTAAAAAACACAAATATTTGGAGAAAGTGAATATGCTCTGAATGTGCGATTGTGATGAAGACAAATGAATCAGGAATTAGTGAATCTACAGCTCAAAGAATACAAAAATAAAATAACTAGAATAAACTTTAAGTTATATGATGTTACAGCGAGGTTAGATTAAACAAACTCAAAAAGAATGATCTCATGAAATACGCATGGGTTAGAGACTACAGAGTTTAAATATGAAAAACCAAAATGTGAACAGTTTGAGTGATATTACGGAACTACTGCAGGAAAGGAAGTGGTTTTATTATACCTGCTTAAACCAAATAACGTTTATTTTAACTGACTCTAATGTTTAAAATTGATGGGTTGTTGATACCTTGATTTGTTTTGAGCTAGATTGCACAATTTTTTTTGGAATTTTAAATAATTTCAGGAGTGTTTGCTATTGCTATCTTAGGTTCTTGTTCTAAGTAGCCATAGTTTAGAACTTTTTAATTTTATTCTCCTAATAAAACAATCAGAGTTACACGTCCACCAGCACTTTGACTGGTTCATAATTTAAGAATTCTAAGACCTTTAGAAATTTAATAAACCGCATGGTAAATAAAGAATTTATCTTAAAAATAATAACATAGCAACGGGTTATGATCTTATCCCAGAGTTTCTCCATAGTTAATAATACATTTCCCCGTTAATGAAAAATTGCTCTTACAAGATTTTAGAACATTATATGGAGAGTCAAATGAGAAAATATCATTTATAACAATCGTGTCCATTCCACAGCTGTGCGATTGCTTTGCTGGAGATGGTATTTTGATTACTGTGTTATTGCATTGAAAAATTTAAGAAGCTACCTGTCAAGTAGCTGTCATTGACGGTGAGATCTCTGATCCATTAAGCATATTGTCGGGAGTTCCACAGGGATCTATTTTTGGACCCTTGTTATTTAGTACACTTCCAACTAATAAAATGTCTCTCTTTTTGTCTGTCTCATGCCTACGCAGATGACACCTAAATTTATTTATCCTTTAGACCGGAAGATGCGACAAGCAGGCATTTTAATTAACAAATACAACTTAATACAATTTCTCAACTTTCCCGGAAATATTTTTTATTTTTATACCAATTCACAATCGAATCATACTGCCATTTAATTTAAAAAAGAAAAGAAGATTATCTAATTTCAATCACTGTGACGAGGTTTGTGACTCTCACTTGACTGTCAGTGAGTTCAGCGTGTTCAGAATAGCTGCTTGTATTAACAGTTAGTTACAAAAGTGTTCCCAATAAAGTTAATTGCAAGACTTGCGCTAATAATTTATATGCCTTAAAATCATTGATAAATATTATTTGTAGCAATAGGAAAATATAAACAAATTTGTCATACTACAAAAGTAATTGAACACCTCGGAGATCCCTCTATAACTAACAACTAGATTCATTATTAAAAAATATTAAAACTATTTTTGTTAATTTATAAATACTTTAGTGTCTTGAATGTACATAAAATTATAATTGTTAATAAAGTATATATTTAATTATTTATTGTATAATTACAAATACAAATATATATCTTATATTCAAGATAGTGTTTTTGAGGAGTATTCAAAGACTTTTATACTTGACTGTCGGCTTTGTAAAAACATAAAATATCTTCTCAAAATTATCAGAATATATCAAACTGTCCATTGTACATTACATGTTATTTAAATGTTCACCCACACGATAGTGGTCTATCAAAATTGTTTCAGATACTGGGCCTTAGAAAATGATCAGACGTATATTAAACAATATTTGTCTTTTAACCGTAATCGGCAGCTAAAATAATACTGGAAGACGGCATATTTGTTGTAATACCGAAAAAGATTTTTCTAAATTATTTTTACTCAAAATTACAGAAATATTTCATAGATGGACAATCTACTCATGTAAATATACATCTCGATAGTAAAAAAATTTACAGTTATAAAATTGACTGTACAAACTATATAATATCATTTTTATTAAAACTATACAAATTCTTAACTTGTTTTTTTCTTTATTTTAACAAATTATGGTAAGAAATAAGGTAGGATGTAGCACAAAATTTATAATTTTCTTAAGAAAATAACAAAAAGATAAATAACAAACATTAACTAGTTATAAAATGTAACACACAAAATTAACCGTACAAAATGAAAATCAAATATAATTATTATCCCATTTTTAATTTCTTCAGCCATTAATACTTGGTACCACCTCCTCCAGCTTCAATGACGAATCAATTGTTACATCTCTTAAAATATTTTCTCATGCTGTAAAAATGGTTCTTTCTTTTTCTTCTTTATTTCTGGTGTTGCAATTTTGAACTTGAACACAAATTTGTCACATATTTACTATTGGATTCAAAACTGGGGATAGCGGTGGAGTATTTAACAATTTTGGCACATTATCCAAGAGCATTTGCTTTACAATGTGGGTTTAGGATAATGGTCTTGCTGGAAATTAAATATTCACAGTATATTTAATTTTTGTGTAGATGGTCTTAATTTTTCAGAATATCTAAATACATATTTTTATCCATGGTACGTTGAATTTCATGCAATTTTCCGACACCATTAGCTCCTATAGCACCCGATAACAATATGGAGGTTTCCTCCAAACAATATGTTTTCCATCTGATCTTAGTCTCAACTATGAAAATTATCTTATTCCAAAATTCAATAAGTTTCGTTTTTTATTTTTGTGTGAATTCCAAACGCTTTTGTTCATTAATTGTTGATATAAAAGGTTTCTTCCGTGCCATTGACACCATTTTTTCTTAAAACTCTACGCACAATGTTTCGGTTGACGCGGTTTATTTAAATTCTTTTGGATAATTCTGTTGTCAGTTTGGGAATACATTGCTTAGGATGAACCTTAATTTCACGCAAAACAAAATGATAATCTTGTTTTGAGTGTAATTCTTTCCTTCCTCTTCTAGTTGTATTTTTTAATATTCCCTCATATCGATATTTATTTATGATCCATTATATTGTTGAATGTGTCCTACCTTTTATTTAATCAATTTTCCAGATCTTATATCCACGAGAATAAAGTTTTACCACTAATTTTCACGCCGAAAGATCTTTTGTTTGCCAATGTCAAATCATTGCAATTTAATCGTAATTCGATGATAATATAAACGAAACTAATTCTAACATACAAGCAAACAGCACAAAAAGAAAAAAAAGTCTTTTATGTTATGTTTAAGCTGCTTGATTTTTGGTTTTGTATGGTTAAATTTGTGAGTAAATATTTTACATATTTTTATAAAAGGCAATATTTATATTATATTGGTGCACATTTAAAGGTACATTTGGCAAAATATTTGTTCAAAAATATGTTTTTACACTAATGATAAAAATTAATAATAATAATATTATTTTGTACTGGTAATTTTGTGAGCAACTGTAAATATTTTATTTTCTATATTTACCTATGTGTAACTTTTAACAATGAAAGTTTCCAGTGGAGCAGATAACGTTCAAGAGTAAGTATTTACTTTTTAGGGTAGTTATGTCAATGGCGCCAAACTTGGGGGAAGACAGACATCTCTATTTTCTTCTATAACAATGCGAACCTATTTAAACGGATTCGGTGACGCCGGCTGTCTCCACCAAAACAAAAGATAAGGGTCAAAGTTAGGAAAGGTGCAAAAAGCTATAAATGTCATAGTTTTAGAACAAATATATATAATAGAAAAATTCATTCATTCATATTACGGAAAAAAGGCCGAAGATAATAAAATTCAATGTTAAAAATATATTGTATATTAATATATTGTTCGTCACCTAAAGTGTTTTAAACGCCTACTTTATTATTCTATTTTTTTTAAGTAGAATGTCTTTGAGATGTGGTAAATGCAAAATATTATTTTAAACTTTTATTGGCGCCTTTTTGTACATATGTGATTTCTATAGGGAGTGCACCCCAAATATTCTGATAAATGACATTTTAATTGTCATACCACTAACCATTAGTCATCGAGTATAGTAGCCCAAAATACAATATAAAACCGTTCGTTTTCCCATCCATAATAATGTGTTACGCGAGCGAAGTCCAAGCTTGGCGCTAAGCTGGCGCCACACGTATCCCCACCTACTCCGGTCTAGACCAGTCGCTCTAGCGGTTGATGTGGTAAATTATACACGCTGCATTCATAGAGACCACAGTCGAAAACATACTAGCGGAGGTAGTGTGTAGTGGATACGGGCGATTAAATTTTACGAAACCGGCTTACCGAAAAGTTTAAAAACCATTCGCAATATAGTTATCACATTTGTTGTGTCAGTTAATATTCGAATAACTTCCAAAGTGTTTATTGATGCAATTATACGACGGTTACTTGCCTTTTTAAATTTACATAATAAACAAGTGTTGTGTTTTAAAATCTACTGTTTTGTTTTTGTGAAGATAGTGGTCTGTGCGTGTGTTCTGGTTTATTTCATCACTATTGTGTTTGTGCACCAACGAATTGTTCCATCTATAAATATTTTTGTTTATATCCCAGCAGTTACAGTAGTGGCACCCAAATGCTGGTCCGTCGACGAAGACAAATCCTGTTTCATGTACATGTTTCGGAGCAAACGGACCATTCTAACTAAGCGGCTGGTGAAGGCTGCCAGAAGGAGACGTGGTGATGAAGCGAGGCGTGCGGTGGAAGAGCCGTTTGGCACTCAGCCCGAGGGTCTTTCGACCCTGCTCAAAAAGTTAAATCCTAACCAGCTGGAGATGTTGGTGAATGCTGTTGAGAGTCACGGTCTCCATCAGTCCAACTGCGTGTTGCTGCCACGCGAGTATGATCCGCACGTGCTATGTTGCCAGACCTGGCGATGGCCCGACCTGCGCCAAAGTAGCGAACTCCGTAGGTTGCCCGCATGCCGATCTGCTTCTGACCCCGTCTACATCTGTTGTAATCCTTTCCACTGGAGTCGACTTTGCCAACCCGGTAAGTACCATGCGACTTTGTATAATAGACGTGAATTATAACATTTTTCCTTTTACTTTAATCATAGGAAGGGTATTTGTATAAATCATGTGATGCTATGACAACAATGTAAATATTTAGTGTAGCGGAGTTTCTAGATAACTCAAGCAAGTAGCAAGACGTGAGATAATGTATGGCCAATCATTTTATCATTCTTCTAAAAGTATGTGTTTACTTCAGAAAGCTGTTTATTTTATATATGTTGCGCTCATATAATTTATTATTGGATAACTATATAAAAATATAAACATAACTATGTTGCCTTCAGAAATTGCATCAAAATTTCAATCAAAACACATATCGAGTTCAAATAGGAAGCCCTGTAGATGTCTTTCGTATAAAGACTATGTACCTGTTGCTTTTGTACACATTCACATCCTATCTGCCCCCGCATTATTTACAAGTTTCCTTCTATGACTTGAAGGACTTTACAAACGTTGTATACTATATTTACTATAGTTTATTATTCGGACTATTTGGGGTGTGTGGCAAATGAATGAGCCAATGAAGATCTATTTTACGTAGCTTATATTATGGAGATTACGTAGACTTTTAATTTGTTAAATTTCATTAGAAACTTCTTTTTAAATTTAGTTATACATTTTTCAATGTATGGATTGATGGTAACATAGTACTAAAGTAAAACATATTAAACACAACATATATCAAAACTTAAGGTTATCGTATACATGGGGTATTGTAAAAGTCGTGAAGTTTTGTGAAGGAAATTATCTGCACTTGCTCTGATGACGCCAAGTAGCCTTGAGTCTAGACTCTTGACGCGTACTGTTGGCGTCAACGTGCGATTACCACCCTATAATAGGGTGTATAGGTGCATAAACAAACACTAGGTGGTACTAAAAAGTAGACATATTGCCATAATCAACGTATTCTATACACTATCAACATAGATACCAAAACTGTAAATGCAGAGAAAATTTTGAATTTGATTAGATTTCAAAGCTGGTGTGTATTATAAGGTGTAGAAAGCATATAAAATGGATTTCCTATTTTGAAAACTAACAATTTATTGAGAAAATGCAGCATAACAGAAAAAAAGCAAAGTATCAAACAGATAAAATAATCAAGGTGAGTTTTCGTGGAGAACTTAATTCCTTGCGAAAACCTCTATTTAATATTGAACTTTAACCTTACACCTATTGATAGAAACTCCCTGTTGTAAAATATAAGTAATTGCATACGGTAAAGTATAATATCATCTGCGTGATGATACAACCGTTAATTAGGCAATGTAATCTCTCTGTCATATTAGCACTCAACACAATGCTTGTAATGTTATGTTCCTACTGGCTGGAAAGACAGCATGATGGTAATACCATCCAGCAACGTAACAGCGCTCCGAGACTTTTCATACTACGAAGAGGTGACAGCTCTTTTTGAAGGCAGTGATGCCCATTATAGGATCATGATGGACGACCTTAACGTCCAAGTAGAAACTAAACAACAAGAAGACAAAATGTTGGGAGAATTTCGTTTCGGCACTAGGAACTCGAGTCATTTTAACCCATGGAACAGGCAGGACTCCAAGAACAATACAGTACTATGGGGCACATATTAACATTACGTGAGTTGATAGCAAGTTGCTAAGAGTATGAAGTTTCGCTGTGTTGTGAATTTGTTGACTGCGAAGTGGTCGTTGAGTGTGTGAAGTAGTCACTTATAAAAGATGGCATACCATCGTCTTATAATGAAATAAAACGTCGCCAATTAAACTTCACGACGAAACAGATTGATTTCCTACAATAAAGGATATACGACAGGGTGATATGATATCTCCAAAATTATTTAATAGCAGCACTAGAACGTATGTTCCAAACACTTATCTGAAGCAATAAGAGCATCGAGTTAATTGTACTGTATGCTCATATTGTCCCTGACCCCCAAAATCTTAACGCGATTGGTCTGAAGATTAACATAGGGAAGACCAAAATTATGTTAGTTCAGGTGATTGTTCGATAACGATCAATTAGAAATTGTTTCGGCTTACTTGTATTTGGGTCAACTTATGACCATGGATGGATGACATAACTCCGGAAATAGCTAGAAGAGTGAAATTTTCATGGAGCAAAGTCGGATTTGAAACGTTTGATGAGAATTGATTTGAGAATTCCAATTGTATATTTAATTTTAGTTCTAGCGAAATTATTTATTTCGCTTTCAAACTTGCATAAAAACAGAAATTGTTGGAACACCTAATTTTTTTAAAATTCATTCTCTTTCATTTTATGTTTAATAAATTTTTTTTTGTTTTTAAAATATATAGTTACTTTCAATGAGAAAAGACAATTCAAGTGGAATCAAAATTCAAGTCAAAAATGGAAAGTCGCCACCAGGCGTTAGTTGTATTAAACAACTTTAGTGGGATATTTTGCAAAAGTTCTTTAGTAAAAATAATTTCTTTAAAATACTAGCAAAATAAACTATAAATAATATATTTTATCTATATATTTTTTTAAATGTTTGTTGAAAATATTTGGACAATCATTTAGATGTTTTAAATTTTAAATCAGAGATTAATCAGGAAACGAAAACGAAATCGTAATAACAATATAATCCACCAGAGATCCACATTTCAATGAAGAATTTGTATTCTAACGTATAAAGAAGCAAAAAAACATACAATATGTCGAACTTATGATGACGACGGTCTACGAAATTTATTCCTGTTTAATAATTGTTTTGTTGTCATGATATTTATTAGACTTTGTAAGATTGTAAAATGTAAACAAATGTCGCAAATATAAACCGTTCTCCTGCTATCTATGGGGTTTTGAATTAACTAGTCCACGGTATTTACGAGGGTGTCCCAAAAATACCCGACTAACGTATAGATAGCGATTATTGCCTAAAAAAATACTATGGTAGAAAGTACTAACCTTATAAAGCTTAAGTTTCCAGTTTTAAGAGCCATCGAAGTGAACGCTCTTAGTGAATTTGTAAACTTGGAAAAAATTGGTATGTGATACAATACTTTCATTTGAAAGGTCCAACCAATATCAAAGCCTCTACTCTGGGGAATCTGCTCCTTCGTTTACAACAGTAAAATATTAGGTGGGAGAATTTAAACGAGACAGTTCGAGCCTCCAAGACAATGGTCGACCAAATGAGGTGACCATACCAGAAAATCCACAAAATGGTGGCGTTTGCTCACAACGGAACCAAAACAGCATCGTGAGGATTTTTCAATCGAGTATTTGGCGATGTTTCACAGCAATAAAGACGAGTTTTTGTGTCTATTCATAACCATGGTCTGAACGAAGGAACAGTCAAAACTGTCTGGTCTGAAAGAGGAGAATCGGCTCCAAAAAATGGAAGACAGTTCCATCTGCACGCAAGGTCATGGTATCAGTTTTTTGGGATGTGCGTGGGTGGTTAATTTCCTTCAAAAAGGAAAAACAATCAACGACGAGTATTATGCGAACTTATTGCTGCTTTTAAGTGATGAAATCAAGAAAAAACGACCGCATTTGGCGAAAAAGCAAGTGTTGTTTCATCAAGATACTGTGTTAGTTCACACATCCGTTAACACGGTGGCCAAAATCAATGAATTAAAGTTTAAATTGCTTCCTTAAGCACCGTATTTGTCAGATTTGATTTCCTCTGATTATTTGCTTTTTCCAAACTTGAAAAAATGGTTCGGCGGTAAAAGATTTGCCAACTATGAAGCGGTGGAATCTGCGGTTGATGGCACTCGACAATTTTTACTATAAACAGGGTATCGAACCTATTGAACATTGCTGGAAAAAGTGTGTCGAGCGAAAAGGAGACTATGTTGAGAAATACAATTATTTTTTCCCAAATTTTTTGTTTTCTTTGTTATGTCAGGTATTTTAGGAACTACCCTCGTAAATTATTGGGCCTACGCAAGTTAATAATACTTTCATTTTTTTTTAATAATTAAGAGCTTCTAACATTTTTTTTACTTTAATATTTTTTGACAACAAATAAAAATTCCTTGTGTGAATTCTTTCTTCTATTATTCAGTATATAATAAATTTATTTGTATAGAAACCTATTTATTGCATAAATTAACCAGATTAATTAATCTTAAGCCTTAACGTAGATTTTTTTATTGAGAGAATAAAAATGTTCATTTGAACTAGACTTAATTTATTTTTTTTTTGCAATTTTGATAATGTTTTATTTTGGATTGGAGTGCAAAATTCCATTTAGTTCCTTATTATAATTAACTGTATATAATATATATTTTAATATGCACTATGTAATAAAAGAATGAGTTCAAGTTTTTAATTAATTTATTAATATCCGTTCATTTCCTGTACGAGGCCAAACGCTAACGCCGGAGATTATGACTGCGATTTGTGTATTCCGAGAATTCCACATGGTCATAGCAGATTTTTTAAATCTGCGCATGGATTCCATTTGAACACGCGGTATTTAAGGCCCAACGTTTCTTCTAAATCGCCACTGTAATCGAGATTTATTTTAGACTTCCCTATTATCCCGCCTTTCTTGAACAAACTGATTTATTTTTTAATAAAAATTAAATATTCTTATAGTTTTCTAGAATTTCATAGTTAGCGGGGCCATATTTAATTTGATTAAGTACGTTTAACTACAAGAAAGTCAAAAATACCCAAAAGTACGAAATGCTTCGTTTATTTTAATGCAGTAGTCTTAAGACAGTTAAGAGATAAATCTTAGATAAACTGAAATGAGAAGAAAGATCTTCAAACGTTCTTCAATCAAAGATAGTTTTCTTCATATAAAATATAGTAAATATAAAATGTTTTTATGCCTGCAAAATTAAATATTCTTATAGTTTCCTAGAATTTCATAGTTAGCGGGGCCATATTTAATTTGATTAAGTACGTTTAACTACAAGAAAGTCAAAAATACCCAAAAGTACGAAATGCTTCGTTTATTTTAATGCAGTAGTCTTAAGACAGTTAAGAGATAAATCTTAGATAAACTGAAATGAGAAGAAAGATCTTCAAAAGTTCTTCAATCAAAGATAGTTTTCTTCATATAAAATATAGTAAATATAAAATGTTTTTATGCCTGCAACAGGTCTGGCAAACAGAAGACCTGCAATTTATTTTAAGTGCATCGCGCAACGGCCAGTCGTGATGCAATTATAGTTATTTATTAACGACGAACGGACGAAAAATGCCCATAATATAGAATTATTTCCGAAGCAAATATTACCCCAAAAAGAATCTAAAAATATCAGTCCGCTGCATTTCGCAATTATAGACGCCGGAAAAAAGAAACCCACAAGGTATGGCGGTTCCTGCCCACAAATTCCTTATAATCTACCACCATAATTATTTTGAAGAAAACGAGTCGTCGTCTACACACGTTTCGAAGATGCTCACAGGCGGTCGAGAAATGGTTGTGTGTCGGCATCGCCAGACCGGCTATAAGATAATCGTGGCGCCAGTCCTAATTCTACTGGCTGGTAGGCTGATGTCTACACTCACACACATACATACGAAATATTTTACTTTTATGGGTTAATTTAAAATAACATTTTTTAGAATTTACAAAATTTTCAGACCTCATTATAATATATCTACGTGCACAAGCCTCGACATACGTAAATGTGTAAAATAACTAACGTGTTTATCTTTGAGGATTATATTATTGTTATTAAAAATGTATTTTTGGCAATAATTGATTCTAATAAACCTTTTTTTCAATGTTATTTGGTTTAATAATATAACATTTTCTTTGAAAAGTTAGTTAAAACACTATTTTATATGAAATCAGTGCTGAAACGAAGAGATTATAGGAATCGACTGCATGGGAACAGTTAACCAGAGGCCCCGGTACGCGGTACGAGTCAACTGTACTGGGCCCTGCCCACTGGATTCCATAGAGGTTTCTCAGAACATGGACCCACGCTGGAGATGATACCCTCACTCTTCCTAGAGTGAGATATACTAATATACAAACTTCTACATGTCTCCTTTACTTCGGTCGTCACTGACGTCGACTTTAATGGTATATTTCTCGTGTTTCTTGTTTTACGTAGCCTTAAGCTATAATAGTTATGATGATTCCTGTATGTGCTGTTAAACAAAGGAAATACATTGGAACTAAGACCAAAAGTAATTTTCTTCAAAATTCTATCCTTGATTTTACAAGAAAAATTCTTATATTTACCAAGTATTCACTAAATAAATAGGATATTCAATAAGCTCCCAGATTTGTGCATTTTAGTCGCAATAACAATTAAATAATATTTAAATGGATTAATGCATTATCAAAAGTTATAATGCCGAGTGTTTATAGTGTATATTTTAATTAAGAACTGTTTGGCTAAGTGTCTCGGCGCAGTTGTAATCTCTATGATGAATTGGGACCGCCGCTTTATCATGATCTCTTTTATAAAATGCCGACCTTTAACACGAGTTTTGCATTAATTATTGTAAATCCACTGTTTATTGAAGATGCGATAGTAGTGAATGCCTTGCTTCTTCCTCATTATCTCTGAAGTAATGACACTGAATTATGCGTAGGTCGAAAGCATGTAGGCTCAATTGAATTTATGTATGTATTCCCTCGATTACACAAAACCACTAGCACAGGTTACATTAACAAATATAGCCTAAAATGCATTTTATTTCTTTATAACTTAAAAAGGTTCTAAATTTTGAGTTTAATTGCTCAAAGCTCAATTCGTTGCAGCTGCATAATTGAGATTGTTTTAATAATAAAAATTATTTTTTATAAGCGTCATCAGGAGGCGCCTTTTCAGTATAATTTCTCGGAAGAGTTTTAGAGTTTTCGAAATAAACTTGATGGGTTCCGGATGAAGTGTGACACATACTTCATTTGGAATTTGTGGCTAGTGGTTTTACCTTTACATTTTTATATTCATTAGTACCTTACAGGAGAAAAGTTCCAAGAAATTTTGCTGCTTTGTACAAGTGATGACAACGAACATAAAGAAATAACTTGATTATTTCTCCTCAATTTAGGATGTGTCTGTCAATTGTTTAATTATAAAAAAAATACTCACGGCTGAGACTACTGATTATGTACGGACTAGAATTGCATGTTACAACTGCAGAATACAATTTTTCGTTTTTGTTCGATACGCTCTTTAAAAAAAAACTGGACCATGAATATAAACACAAAGCGATTAACGTTGGTTTGTTTTAATTTATTTTTTAATTGTATAAAAAATATTGCTCCAGAAGACTCCAGTCATGTATTACATTTTCGATATAACAAATAAACGGTTATCGTTTCTATTTTATAATTATTAAACCTTGAGAACTTATCACACAAAACATTAAAATGTATTCTAATCAGTGAAGGAAAATATAATAAATTGCATCTACATTGCAAGTGAGCACTACTTACTATTTGGAAAGTAGCGACATCTTATGGGAAACGGAAAATTCATTTTCTTAATATTAAGAACAATCTTCATCAAATCATCTCGTTTCTAGTACTAAAGTTTTTATTTTTATTCATTTTCAAAAAAATATATAGATATATTTTAGTACATTCATGATGTCATCAACAAGAATAGTCTAAATAGAAGCAGATAACAGTTGATCATTTTGATCCTTATATCTAGTTTTCTGTTGAAAACTTTTGAAATGCCGTAAACTTTCTGTTCTTCTTGAACTTTAAATCACAAATATTTTTTTAGTAATATTGTCATGGTAGACAGTGTCTTTACATAAATTATAAAGATTTAATTGAATTCGTTCTCTAACAATATTTGGAGTTCTTATTAACAGTTAGCAACCTTTTTTATAACATCTACAGATGGCTCCTTAAATAAAATCTCATTTGTGCAGTATATTAAGATTTTTTCATTAAATAATCTTAAAACCCGCTTTAGTAAAAAAATCGCGCGAGATATAACATTATTTTGTAAATAAAAACCAATAAAAATTCATAAAGCATAAATAACGGCTTTAAAAATTACAGGTGAAGTATATATTTTAAGATATTTATGACAAGCGATGCAGATATCAATAAATTGAATTACGTGAGTTTGCCCGAGTCAGGGAGTGATGAAGATGCGAGCATAAACAGTTATATATTTATTTATGTTAAGCGAAAAAGACTTCAATAAATTGATATGTTTTGCTTGTCCGAATTAACGAGCGTTAATTAACCCGAGTTTGAATCCACTTTTAGTTTCACTTAGTTTATGCGGAAATATTCGGTTTAGGGTTCCATGAACAAGACTAAAAAAAATAAAAATGTTTTTCAGGCTATTGAAGTATTGAGCAATGTTTACCACTAATCGGAAGAAGAAAGTACGTTTACTGGAAATAAAAATGAAAAAATATATATTTCTTATTTAGTCTAGTACTACCAGAAAACAAACAATCTGCATGTGTCCTTTCTAACCGACTAACTATTTCGAGTATCAAGTTGAAATTTTAGATTTAAACTTTTAACATTAATTTTGAGTGGTGCTGAAAAATTAATGATTTGTTTTTGTTTTCTATTTCGATTCGAACTTGTAAAGAAAAATTAAAAATAAATTTTATTAAGGTAAACTGACAATTGAAATAATTTACTCTATTTTTTCTGTTTCACTGTTTTCTATTTTGATAATTAACCATAAGATAGCCATAACTAAAGGCAAACAATTTAAGATTGTACTGTTTATACATAAATTACAAAAAATCCAACTAATAATTTAGGTCTATTTTAATTCCGCTGTAAAAAAATCCTGGACCAAATATCTGTTGTTCCGATCTTTTTACGTCTATCCATGATAGAAGTGTTTATCAAAACGTTTGAAATTGTTATTATATTCGTCACATGCGGCGGGCGCCTTCGCATTAGTATGTGCGGTCAAATCGCTGGCACAGTCGTCTCGCGTCGCGTCGATTCCAGTAATAAGCCATTAACCAAAGTTAATTCATTTAATTTCACTATATTTTTAAAACGAAAGTAAAATCTGTACCTTTTTTAATGAACACGGATGAGACATAAATTATTAATTTGTACAACTAAAAGTATTGTTTGATTAGAATATAAATACCTACATATAAACATACATTTATATGTAAATAAGTTTAAATGATTGAAATGAATTACAAGAGCACCTACGCATCACTTTAAAATGTAATTGGTTGCTCGTATATCACAAACAACGGCGGTATTTTAAAAAGTCAAGGCATTACAAAAATAAATGAATATCAAAATGTGTGTGTATGGGTCGTGGCGGCGCCTTAAGCGATAAATGTTTACTTACGCAGGCGCCGGTTTAAAGTTGCAGACGTTATTTATTGTGTTAGCAGTGTAATTATGTCTTATTACCTATATTAGCATGTTATTAAAAAGAGCGTCTATTTATAGGTTCAAAGGAGTCTGTGTGCCCCCAAATTGAATTCCTAAAAATAAAATTACCACAATATTAATGTGCATGTTATTGAACATTTATACGTGCATTCTCTAATTACGTGATCTGCGCAAAATTAAAACATGTTGTGATTACAATTACATACTATGTATATTGATAACAGTTGTTTAAAATCTTTGTTGTTAAAATAATAACATTCATTTTACTATGGCAATAAAGCACACATGTTTTTTTATAATTTCATATTGCAGTTGCTATTAATAGTATGGAGTGTAATGGTTAAATATTCTTATATGTATAAATTATAGCTGAGAAATGGAAGAAAATCATGATTAAATGATAAGATATAATGTTTACTGTCAATCAATTAATTAAAACGTTATTTTTTACCATTCATTATTAAATTTTTCTAGATATATTTTAATAGTAAGATTTCTATGGGACAAATTTTAAGACTATTTTTAAATCCATAAGTACCTATGTACCTACTAACACGAAACTGTTTTCAGTTGCATTTAATTTATTCTGACAATTTCGATATGTTTAATGCTGTTCACCTCGTTTCGACCTTTTCGAAATCTATCACTGACAAACGTAGGACTACTGTCAAAAGTTGAACGAAGCGATTGTTGTTGAGGCCATAAACGAACTACTCAGTCAATTTATTAACTGCCACTTTTTTCACAATACGAAATTTAAAAGGCAACGATCTCTTAAACCATTAACAGATTTCTTGATAGACTTTTCCAAGTAAGTTCAATTGGCGTAGTTAGTTAAGCAAACGTTTTCTTTGGAAATTGACTACTATATATATTGTTTTTTCATTATAATTATCTCAAGAACAGATTATTGGTAAACTTTTTCAAATTTTCATAAAAATACACTTTACAATCATCATATCACGAAACACCTATCCAAGTCATAAATACAGTAGGATAATGCCTCTTAGGGCACGAGGTATTAACTGGCGATTATCTAGCGTATTAAAAAATCATCTGAAAAAAACAGGATTCTCCAATGTTGATTCTGTACGATCTTTTTAGCTTTCTTGCTCGAGTTTTTAGATTTTTGAATCTATAATTTATTGTTGCAGACCTAGATGGTCAAATTTCAATACATAAGTCTCAGACATGCAGGAATAGATCTTATAGGATTTTGAAGAAAATCAGTTAAGTATTATAACCTACTACCAAATGTTTACGGTATTAACTGCAATTTCAAATTATTGAAAGTAATATAATAACCTAATTTGAACTTTTGACTATAAGTGACTATTAATAATTAACTAATTAATAAAAATAAATAAATTGGAAAATCTTGTGGTGACCATGACTGATTGGTTAATTTTTTCAATGCCAATTAGAAGTACTAAGACGAGATATGACCTTTCGTGTTCGTGATAAGCCATCTTAATATAATATGGAATGTCCCCCAGGAATTCCATTATTTATATTTTTCTTATCGATATTGAATAAAGCCTCCTCTGCAACTCTCTGGCTGAAGCGGCAAATAAACACCACTGTTCTTTTGCCACATTTCTCGATATACAGCGCGCTTTTGACAAGCTTTGGCACGACGATCTTCTATACAAACTCCTCACCATAGGCACTCCCCCGGCTTTCGTAAAGATCATCAAGAGTTATCTCTCTGAAAGACTCCATTGAGTTAGAATCAAAGACACCAGGTCAGACAACTTCCATCCCCAAGCAGGCGTTCCCCAAGGCTCCATCCATTCCCCTCTCCTATACATCGTATTCACGTACGACATTCCCCAACCCACTCTCCCCTCCCAACACCTCCTACAGTTTGCAGACGACGTTGCCATTTGGACAAACTCCCTCACCTC
>JAUIMW010000482.1:0-17136 GCA_033557785.1 Enochrus cinctus
ACACTTGAAGAAGCATCCTATTCAAAGCGACCTCAGGCAGATCTCCATGGGCCAGTTTACCTGCCTTCTCAACTTCTGCCGCGAACTCTTGAATGGTATCCTTGCTCCTCTTCTTTCGGTTCTGGAATTGTGTGATGTAAACAGGCTGTAGATGCTCATTTAGCGTTTGCACAATACTTATGGCTTCACCTTGCAGAGCCACTATTAGGTTAGTAAATTTATCTTGCATGGTCCAGCTGTTGTGTTCCGCAACTTGCTCGAATACTTTCTTGTAGATGGTCCAGTTGATAGTACCATCAAATTTCAGAACCTTTACTTTTTGTGCGCCGGAGCCCACTGCGGTGCCCGATTGCAGACCAGAAACTTGAAGATCCGAAAACTTTCTATCCATTTCGGTGAACTTGCCGTCCATTCTCTTCACCAGATAATGCACCTGTTGGTCCAGTTTTTCTTCGAGAAACTGTTGCTGCTTGCCAATTGCCTGTTCTAGAAAGTTCTGTTAATCTTCTATTCTCTCTTCTAGCACACCGATTTTATTTTCTAGAATCTTTTCTTGTTTTGCCATTGTTTCTTCTAGAACCTTCTGTTTATGCTGGCCGTCGATGTTATCTTCTAGAATTTTCTGCTGACCGTCGATTTTATTTTCTATTTTTAGTTTCTGCGCCACCTTCTGTTCTTCCATTTTCTCTTCTAGAATTTTCTCTTGTCTTGTCATAGCGACCTTCTGTTCTGCCATTATACTTTGCAGCATCGCCATAATAGGGTCCACGACTGTTGTTGCATTTTCTGCTGTAGGCGAGACCTCTTGTTTTTCTTTCTTTGGTGGAGCCATTTTTACCCCACACCTGACACCAAATGTTACGTTCGTGGGGTTGATAAAAGAGTATATTTAATTAAAATGTATATTTAAAACTATTTACACTAATTATTTACAATTAATAAACTAAATGAAATTATTTACTATTTATAATAGACATGACCGGTAAATATTTATAAGGCGCGCCACTGGTGGCTTCTTTTGTCGCTTTCGGAGATCACTTCCTAACTGTATACGACTGTCGCCTCGCTCCGATGTGATGCGCTAGTTGGTCCAAGTTCTCGTAAATTCGCAATCTAGAATTTCTAGATTTTCGATTCGTTTCTATTGCGTTCTTTTTCGATTTTCAGTCGGAAATCGTTCGTTACAGTATTGTATGACTATTTCTGAGTCTTGTTTTAGTTATCAGCTATTTTGAGAGAAGTCCATTATCTGAAGTTCATGAATTTCACTGGAATTCCAGAAGTTGCCTTGAAGATGTCCGAAAGCAACGAAATGTTCAGAAAATATACGGCCAATCTAAATTGCACTATCGACTGGTATAATAAAATTAGAAGAACCAGCAAAGACGTCGAGTACAAGCTTATTGAGACTGAGATTGAGGAAATTGATAAATTGATACTGCAAGGGCAGCACGAGTTGAATTGGAACTCTGAAGGTGCGCCATTGGCTTCTTCAAAACAAAGGTCTTAATCTTTTTTAATTATATTCCAGAATTGTCGGACTATATGAGGAAATTCCACAAACTAGTTGGTAATCTCCAGGAGCATCTGCAGAAATGCCAGGAGAATTTGGTGGAAATTCGAAATGCGCTGATTCCTTTCGCCAGGCAACCATTATTTGAGCGTAAGGATGGAAGGAAGGACACCGTCCTTTGCATAGAAGAAAGACAAGAGAGGATAGTTAAGCGGTACGGAGAAATTAAAAAGGCTACTGATCGTATCAACTTTCTACTTAAGCAAAACATGGAACTCTTTGAAATGACTGACAAACAAGACTCGACTAAATGGTTAAATTATATCGATTATATTGACAATATCATTATGAGCTACCTGTATCAGACAGTAGGATGTAGGTAAAAAATATTCTCGTGTTTGTTTACTTTCGCAAGAAAACTTATACGCTTGTGTGTTTTAGTTTGGGTTACATCAACGAACACATGGACTCTGCCAACAACCTGGCTCCGTTGTTCGAGGCTCAACTTATCCTGCTAGAGCCTAACATGGTTTTTATACCATCGCTTGAATCGGATGTCGAAGAGGGCTTCAAAAGTTTAATAAAAGGTCTTCTAGTCGACATAGTTAAAATAGCTTCTATAGTGGAAAGGTTTTCAAAAACGAAAGAATTGACCTACCAGGAAGAGATTGAATCTAATATAGACATAATAGATATAAAAAATGATATTCTTTTGAATGTCGATAAAGCCATTCAAGAAGCTTTTGACTTCTGCGAAAACTACCACAACTATTCTTACCTGTGGCTGGACGACAGAAACTTTTATTTAAAACAATTTTTAAAGTATGGAAGGCAGCTTTCCCTAGATGAACAAGAACTGGTAAATTTGAAAGATCCCATGGCTCCGGAGCCTAGCTCCCCGAAAATGGAACAGTTTCGTGAACAAATAGATATTTTTGAAAATTTGTATTCTGAAGTGGAGAAAATGAAGACCGAACAGATCTTTAACTCCTGGTTTAAAGTAGACGTGAAGCCTTTCAAACAAGCGTTGCTCAACACCATTAGAAAATGGGGAAACATGTTTAAAGACTATTTGGTTGAAACTGTAACATCAAGTTTATGCGACTTGGGTACCTTTATACGAAGTGCGGACGAAGGTCTTCAGCAGACGGTCGTAGAAGGTGATTATGTTGCTTTGGTGAACGTTATGGGTTATCTTTTGAATGTAAAAGAGCGACAAGCTACCACCGACGAGATGTTCGGACCTCTTAGGGAAACGATTGAACTTTTAAAATTCTACGACCAAGACATTCCCGAAGAAGTCAACGTATGGTTGCAAGAGCTGCCAGAACAATGGAGTAACACCAAGAAAATAGCCATTACTATCAAGCAGCAAGTAGCTCCTTTGCAGGCCGCGGAAGTGTCTTGCATTCGAAAGAAAATTGCCGATTTTGATAACAGGATACTTTACTACCGAGAGTTCTTCAAGAGATACGCGTTCTTTAAGTATGAATGTGAAGATCCTTACTTCTTAATAGATAGAGTGGATAAAGACATTGATAAATTTGAAGAAATCATGGATGCGATCCAAGAGTCTGGGTCTTTGTTTGAAGTTACTGTGCCTGATTTTAAAGTTTTAAAGCAATGCAGAAGGGAATTGAGGATGCTCAAGGTAACACACTTCCCTTCTTATCCGGAGTGTGCGTAGTTGAATATAATATATTTCAGCAACTCTGGGATTACGTCTTCATAGTACATACATGTGTAGACGATTGGAAGACAACACCATGGAGGCAAATAGACGTTGAAAATATGGATATAGAATGCAAGAAGTTTGCCAAGGAAATTAGGATGCTAGATAAAGAAATGAGAGGATGGGAAACTTATCTAGGGTTGGAAGCAACTATCAAAAATACATTGACGTCTTTGAAAGCTGTTGGGGAGCTACAAAATCCTGCAATTAGGGAGAGACATTGGAATCAACTGATGAAATCTACCAAGGTAAGTATGTTTCTCAGGTTTGGGAACAAATGTACATATGTATATACATATAGATTTGTACATATACTATTTTCTACAGTTGTCTCTTTCTCGATACTTCCCAAAAGCTCTCATAGATTGATTTGTAGAAATACCAAGTAGTAAACCTGTTTGCCAATACTCGATTTTCCAACTGAAATCTTAACTCTACTCATCATTTACTCAAAGATTAACCAATTTTCAGAATAGAAATATTCAATTTACATCTTAGAAAAGTCTCTAAGTGAAAAGGGTATCTGTTACTTTTGTTTTTCTTAAATATAATGACAAAAAAAATCTTTTTTTTTTCACACACTATGAAAACATCAAGGTAAATTTTTTATAGTTTTTTTGTCTAGAACGTTAGCTTCTTAGAAAACATTAGCATCTCTCTCAATTTGGGCCACGCAGCAGAGATGCAGCTTTTTTCTTGAAACTCAAATGCACAAATGGCGATCAATGTTTTGAATATTGATCTCTATGAAAACATTTATTGTAAATAGCATTTTTACCTGTGTACACACTCTGTTACAGAACTTAGCAGCACTTCCTCAAGAGTTGACGGTAAGTACACTTAGCTCCACTTATTTGCAAAACGACTTGCTTTGTACATATTGCTACTAAAATCACCATGAAACACCAAAACATGTTTGATGGTCAAAACAATAAGTAGAACTGGGAAGATACGATTTCCTTTTTTATTTTAAAAAGTTATCTGCCCAGATCTCGCTACTTTCTGTGCGTTCTCCTAATATCCATGATAATGTTTTAGACGAAGATTGTAATGGACCAAAACACCACCCTCGCAGAGCTCCTGGCTCTGAACCTCCACGAATGCGAAGAAGAAGTGAAGAATATAGTAGACAAAGCAGTTAAAGAAATGTCCATGGAGAAAATACTACGCGAGCTCAACACTACTTGGTCCACCATGGAATTCGAGCAGGAAATCCACGTTCGTACCGGCTGCAAGCTGCTGAGAGCAAGCGAAGAACTCATAGAAACTTTAGAAGACAACCAAGTCCAGCTGCAAAACTTGATAACTTCGAAATTTATAGCCCACTTCCTCGAGGAAGTTTCCAGTTGGCAAAACAAATTGAGCATAGCAGATCAAGTCATAAGCGTATGGTTTGAAGTGCAGAGAACTTGGATGCACTTGGAATCAATTTTCATGAGCTCTGAAGACATAAGGAAACAACTGCCGGAGGATTCTAATAGATTTGATGACATAGACAAAGATTTTAGGATTTTAATGGTTGAAATGGGCGAAGAAAAGAATGTTGTCGAAGCCACCAATAAGGATGGTTTGTTAGTGCGCCTGGAGTCTCTTCAGAAGAAGCTTATTTTGTGTGAGAAAGCTTTGGCTGTATATTTGGAAACAAAAAGACTCGCCTTCCCCAGATTTTATTTTGTTTCATCGGCTGACTTGCTTGATATTTTGTCTAACGGCAATCAACCCAATATGGTTGCAAAGCACTTGACAAAACTTTTCGATTCTATCGCCCGACTGAACTTCAATAAAATAGAGCCTAATTATGAAATGTTGGGCATGCATGCTAAAGATGGTGAATATGTGACCTTTGATAAAAAATGTGACTGCTCTGGAGCTGTGGAGGTTTGGTTGAATAAGTTGCAGGACGCAATGAGATCGACTATTAGGCATTCCATAACAGATGGCGTTCTTTCATATGAAGAGAAGCCTAGGGACCAGTGGTTGTTTGACTTTCCGGCTCAGGTTTCCTTGTGTGGCACTCAAATTTGGTGGACCACTGAGGTCAACATAGCTTTTTCGCGGTTGGAAGAAGGATACGACAATGCTATAAGAGACTATTACAAAAAGCAAGTTTCTCAGTTAAGCACGCTCATTTCCCTTCTGCTTGGAGACTTAACCAAACAGGATCGACAAAAAATTATGACGATATGTACCATAGACGTGCACTCCAGAGATGTTGTCAGTAAACTGATTCAAATGAAGGTTGAGAGCTCTTTGGCTTTTCAGTGGGTTTCGCAACTGAGGCATCGGTGGGACGAAAAAGAAAGAGATTGCTTCGCAAACATTTGTGATGCTCAGTTTAAGTACAGCTATGAATACCTGGGGAATACTCCACGATTGGTTATAACACCTCTAACTGATCGATGCTACATTACTCTTACGCAGGTTTTTAAAAAAAATTATGAATTACATTTTATTTTTCTTATTAAAATTTCATTTTTAGTCTCTTCACTTGATAATGGGAGGAGGCCCTGCAGGTCCTGCAGGCACGGGAAAAACTGAGACTACAAAAGATTTAGGAAGGGCATTGGGAATCATGGTCTACGTATTCAATTGCTCAGAGCAAATGGATTATAAGGTAAGGCAACCAAAATTCCACCTGCACTGAATAAAAAGAAGATATTCTTTTCAGTCTTGTGGTAATATTTACAAAGGGCTCGCTCAAACCGGAGCTTGGGGGTGCTTCGACGAATTCAACCGCATATCAGTTGAGGTACTTTCAGTTGTGGCTGTTCAAGTGAAATCAGTTTTAGATGCGGTGCGATATAAAAAAGCTCAGTTTGATTTCATGGGTGACATGATAGCTCTAGTTCCCACAGTGGGTATTTTTATCACAATGAACCCTGGCTACGCCGGTCGTACGGAATTACCCGAAAACTTAAAAGCACAGTTTAGACCATGTGCCATGGTTGTTCCTGACTTTGAGTTGATTTGTGAAATTATGTTAGTTGCTGAAGGTTTTCAAGATGCCAAAATATTGGCGAGGAAGTTCATCACACTTTACACTCTTTGCAAAGAGCTTCTTTCAAAGCAAGACCATTATGATTGGGGCCTTCGTGCCATAAAGTCTGTTTTGGTGGTGGCTGGTTCTTTAAAGGTAAATATGTGAAATATTTAAAAGTTTTTGCTGAGAATAATTTGTTTCTGCAGAGAGGAGACCCGGGAAGACCAGAAGAAGAAGTCTTGATGCGCGCTTTAAGAGACTTTAATATACCTAAAATCGTAACGGATGATATGCCGGTTTTCATGGGTCTTATTGGCGATCTGTTTCCGGCTTTAGAAGTGCCTCGAAAACGAGATGCTGATTTTGAAAGAACAGTGAAGCAAGCTGCTATTGATTTGCACCTCCAGCCCGAGGATAATTTCATTTTGAAAGTAGTCCAGCTGGAAGAGTTGTTGGAAGTGAGGCATTCGGTGTTCATTGTTGGAAATGCTGGAACGGGGAAGACTCAGGTTTGGAAGAGTTTATTTAAAACTTATCAAAATATCAAAAGGAAGCCGGTATACAACGATCTGAATCCTAAAGCTGTTACAAATGACGAACTTTTTGGCATAATTAATCCAGCCACGAGGGAATGGAAGGATGGTCTCCTTTCGGTTTTGATGCGCGAACAAGCCAACCTCCCTGGGGAAAATCCAAAATGGATAATTCTAGATGGAGATATAGACCCCATGTGGATAGAGTCTTTGAACACTGTGATGGATGACAACAAAGTTTTGACTTTAGCTAGCAATGAACGGATAGCGCTTACTCCGACCATGCGATTGTTATTTGAAATTTCTAATTTGAGGACAGCTACGCCTGCTACTGTTTCAAGAGCCGGAATACTTTACATAAACCCTCAGGATTTAGGATGGAATCCGTAAGTTGAGATCGGGAGATTCTTCCTTATTTCAGTATGTAACTTTTTTAGGTACGTTACCAGTTGGATAGAAACAAGAACACAAATATCAGAAAAATCAAACCTTATAATGCTTTTTGATAAATATATTCCAATCTGCTTGGAGAATGTTCGAACCAGGTTCAAAAAAATCACTCCTATTGCTGAAATGGCGCATGTAGAAATGTTATGCTTTTTATTGGATAGTCTTCTAATACCTCAAAATACTCCACCTGATTGCCCAAAGGAATGGCACGAATTATATTTTGTGTTCTGCAGCGTGTGGGCTTTCGGTTCGGCGATGTTCCATGAACAGGTAAATAATCTTCGAGTTTCCAATTATAACATTAAGCTTACTCTTATTATTGTAGTCTACAGATTATCGCATAGAATTCACAAAATGGTGGGTTAATGAATTTAAGACGGTCAGATTTCCAGCTGGCGGTACTGTCTTCGATTTTTACATAGATTCTGAAACTAAGCAATTTGTGTCGTGGACGGAAAGTTTAGGCCGCTTCGAACTAGATCCCGATATGCCACTGCAAGCAGTTTTAGTTCATACGGCAGAATCCATACGCATAAGATACTTCATGGATTTGCTTATCGAAAAGAGACGACCAATTATGCTGGTGGGAAACGCAGGTTGTGGAAAAACAGTGTTGGTCAGTGAAAAACTGACTTCCCTTCCAGAAAATTACGCCATCACAAACATACCATTCAATTTCTACACGACTTCGGAAATGTTGCAAAAAATTTTGGAGAAACCTTTAGAAAAAAAAGCGGGAAAAAATTACGGGCCGCCAGGAAACAAAACTTTGATTTATTTTATAGATGACATGAACATGCCAGAAGTAGATACTTACGGGACGGTACAGCCACACACGTTGATCCGTCAACATTTGGACTACAACCATTGGTATGATAGGAATAAGCTTAGTCTGAAAGACATCAGGAACACTCAGTACGTCTCTTGCATGAATCCTACTGCTGGTAGTTTCACGATAAACCCAAGGCTGCAAAGGCATTTCTGCGTATTTGCTGTGAGTTTCCCCGGGACAGATGCTCTAACAGCTATTTATCACAACATATTGAGTCAGCATTTAGCAAATCCTGACCATAAGTTTCCTTCGACTGTTTTTAAGTTGTCGGATAATGTTGTGGCTGCCACCATCATGCTCCATAGTAAAGTTTCTACAATATTTTTGCCGACGGCTATTAAGTTCCATTACATATTTAATCTTAGGGACATATCCAATGTGTTTCAGGTAAAGATAATTTACTGTTTTAGCTCTCCTATATATTAGGCTCCCCCAGGTTTCACCTCAGGATTAATCTTTTAGGGTTTGTTATTCAGTGGAATAGATTGCTTGAACCAGCCGACAGACTTGGTGAGATTGTGGCTCCACGAATGCCAGCGGGTGTACGGAGACAAACTAATTGAAGAAAAGGATATTGATGGGTTTTCCAAACTGCAAATGGACGTTTTCAAAAAGAATTTTGAGGTACATTCAACTTTTTTCTTAAGCACTGCGACGGGCCCAATTTATTATAAATAAATAATAATTTATTTAAACGTAAAATTCATTTAAAACTACACATTATCGCGCAGCTGGCAGGTACCCGGGGAATTTTAAAGAAACCTTTCGCAACGAATGCTTTATTCATTTAGCACGTAGGCGATTTAGGCGTGAAGAACCCTTCCTATAGCCGATATCTTCGCAAAGAAGTAATAAATTTGGTGCAGTACATAAATGTCCTTTTCAGAACCTGGGAAAAACCCAAGACAAAAGGTTCTGGATGGCCGTGAACTAGGCAGGCCAGAATTTGGGTGGTGTGAGTAATAAGGGGGGGGGGTAAGTGCATCGGACAGTTAGGAACACAGTTCTCCGAGGGTGAGCAAGCAGAGTAGTTTGCGATAGTTAATTGTCATTAGGTCGGGGCGTGCTACATAAGCAAGACCTGTCTCTGGGAAGAAGTCAGTACGAAGAGGGTTGTTTACTAGAGAGTAGCGGCAGTTCCGTTAGGGTATTAAGCAAACCTAAGTCGCGGGTAGAATTTAATTGGCAGTGAAGTTAAGCCAATAAATCGACGATTGCGTTCGTGAGTGTCTCAAAATTACTAGAGAAGTCAGAGGGGCAGACCGGCCGCAAAGATGAAGTTATCCAAAGAAAGTTAAATGTAAGTCGTTTCCTAAACTACTGCTATTACATCTGGCATATCAATTCACACTGGTAATTACGGTCGCGTTAACTGATATCAGATATTATTTCATAATTCGAATGCTAAGTAACTAAATGGAATCACATCGCGAGATAAATAACATAGTGCAACAATTTGCTATCACAATCACATTAAATGATTTAATAGACACACACCGCGTGTCAAGTAACATAAATTGTAAAGGGAAATAAATAATTGATCACACAGCTTATCACACTAAATAAATTAAACGATTACTTTATTACAGTCAAGCTTGACACCATAATTGAGGTCCTTAAATTAATTTAGTTTAATAATCTAAAATATAATGTCAAAAATTTAAGAATAATAATCCATAACTGAAAGAGATGAAAATATCTGTAAAAAAAGATCGCGTCTAGAATACTGTCTATTGTTTGATGGGGTTGTTTCGGCAGCGACTCTTAATTAATAGTCGAGGTTCCATTGTAGGTGACAGGTTGGCGGTATAGTTTTAGTCCAGCTAAATGACAAATCCCAAAAGTAAAATAACCTTCCCTCTGGTCTAGGCTATATTTGTTCAAACTATTAAGCTGTGGAAATTAAATTAAAGTTGGTTCGCAATTTCCACATTTGTTTAGCTTTCGCGTTAAGGCCATGGGAACTCCGTTCAACCCAAACTGTGTTCTCGTATTAGGGAAATGGAGCGCTGCTTTGGGGCAATTTTTAATCAGAAATAGATAGGTTTTGTAGTAAGCGTATTATATTATTTTGCAAGTATTTAATTGGAGGGATGGTCTTCAAGCATCCACCAATAAAAATAAAGGGTCATCAGCTAGTAAAATGGAGTAACAACAAAAATTTAGACCCGTCGCAGCACCTCTTGGTGTAAATCTTCTCTTGTTTCAGGAAATAGATGAGTCTATAGTTTTTGAAAAACCGAATATTTATTGCCATTTTGCTGGTGGTATTGGGGAGCCAAAGTATATGCCCATAATGAAATGGACGACATTAAATAAGCTGTTAAGCGAAGCGATGGTTAGCTACAACGATTTAGTGGCCGCTATGAACCTTGTGCTGTTTGAGGATGCTATGATGCACGTTTGTCGAATCAATCGAATCTTGGAGTCTCCCCGTGGAAGTGCTCTGTTGGTAGGCGTTGGAGGAAGCGGCAAGCAGTCTTTGTCGCGTTTAGCAGCATTTATTTCAGGGCTGGAAGTTTCTCAGATACAATTAAAAAAAGGCTACGGTGTATTGGATCTTCGTTACGAAATGGCTTCTTTGTATTTGAAGTCCGGTTTGAAAAACGTTGGCATTATGTTTTTGATGACAGATGCCCAAGTGCCCAATGAAAATTTCTTGGTTTTAATCAACGATATGCTAGCGACCGGTGAAGTCCCCGATATGTTCCCTGACGACGAAATTGAGAATATAATTGCAGGTGTTAGAAATGAAGTGAAGGGCGCGGGAATGGTGGACAGCAGAGAAAACTGCTGGAAATTTTTTGTAGATCGTGTAAGGCGCCAGTTAAAAGTGGTTTTATGTTTTTCACCCGTCGGTTCAACTTTACGTGTTAGAGCTAGAAAGTTCCCCGCCATAATAAATTGCACTCAGATAAACTGGTTCCACGAGTGGCCCCAAGAAGCGTTGGTGTCGGTATCTTTGAGATTTATTCAAGAGCTGGAAGTTCTCGATCCGGAGCACCGAGACTCTGTGGCACGCTTTATGGCGTACGTTCACACTTCCGTCAATTCCATGTCTAAGTTGTATTTGCAAAACGAGAGGAGATACAATTATACCACACCAAAATCATATTTGGAGCAAATCAATCTGTATTCAAAGTTGTTGCGACAAAAGTCGGATGAGCTCCAAGGGAAGGTTTTACGTTTGCAGAACGGTCTGGAAAAATTGAAGAGCACCGCAAGGCAAGTGGATGACTTGAAGGCTAAATTGGCGGTCCAGGAAGTCGAACTGATGCAAAAGAATGAGGCTGCTGACACTTTGATAGAAATTGTTGGCATAGAAACAGAAAAGGTTTCTATTGAAAAGAACCTTGCAGACGAAGAGGAAGAAAAAGTAGCAATAATAGCTGAAGAAGTATCTAAAAAACAAAAAGACTGCGAGGAAGATCTGCTTAAAGCAGAACCTGCTCTGTTGGCTGCTCAGGAAGCTTTGAACACCTTAAATAAGGCCAATCTTACTGAATTGAAATCATTTGGCTCACCTCCAGGAGCCGTCACCAACGTTACTGCAGCTGTGATGGTGTTGTTGGCGCAAGGTGGGAAGATTCCTAAAGATCGGAGCTGGAAATCTGCTAAGGTAATTTCGAGCAATTTTGTAAAACCCATAATGGCGAAGCTTTTATTTTAGATAACGATGGCTAAAGTCGATGCATTTCTGGATGCACTCATAAATTACGACAAAGAGAATATACATCCTGAAGTTATAAAAGCAATAGAGCCTTATTTAAAAGACGCTGAATTTGAACCAGATTTCGTGAGGTCTAAATCGGCAGCTGCAGCTGGACTTTGCGCATGGGTTATTAACATAATAAAATTTTATGAAGTTTATTGCGATGTAGAGCCCAAGAGGAAAGCTTTGGCTGCAGCTAACGCTGAATTGGCAGCTGCCACAGAAAAATTATCCAATATAAAAAAGAAAGTTGCTGTAAGTGCTTCTAATCTTACGAAAATTTAGCGGAAAAAGTAACATTTATATTTTAGTCTCTGGAGGAGCAACTAGCTAGTTTAACGGCAGAATTTGAAAAAGCAACCATGGAAAAATTACTCTGCCAACAAGAAGCGGATGCAACTAATGCTACCATACAATTGGCCAACAGATTGGTAGGAGGATTGGCAAGCGAAAATGTGAGATGGGCAGAAGCCGTTAATAAGTAAAATGCAAAAAAAACATTATAAACATATATTTGATTTTCTACATTTTAGCTTTATACAACAAGGAACTATGCTACCTGGAGATGTCTTGCTAATTACTGCTTTTATATCGTATGTGGGTTGTTTCACCAAACAATACCGATTGGATCTACTTCATAAAATGTGGCTCCCATTCTTAAAAAATTTAGATGTGCGTATTAGAGTTTTAGGACTGCAGTCTAAAACATCTTAAATTTTTTTATTTCCTTTTAGCCATCAGTTCCAATAACAGAAGATCTAGACCCACTCTCCTTGCTCACTGACGATACTCAAATAGCAAAATGGCACAACGAAGGACTTCCTAGTGACCGAATGTCTACAGAAAACGCCACAATTCTATCAAATTCGGACAGGTGGCCTTTAATGATAGATCCTCAGCTCCAAGGCGTTAAGTGGATAAAACAGAAGTTCGGGGAAGACCTACAAGTTATCCGTTTGGGCCAAAAGGGATTTTTGGACATTATTGAAAAGTCTATATCAACTGGTCTCACAGTGCTCATGGAAAACATTGGAGAATCCTTAGACCCCGTTCTGGACACGCTGATTGGAAGAAATTTAATCAAAAAGGGAAAGTATTTATTGTTCCATTCCTTGTTAATCCACTTTTTCCAGAAATTATAACGGATTTTTTTTGTAGAGCTATCAAAATAAGCGACAAAGAAATTGAATACAACTCTAATTTTCGTTTAATTTTGCATACCAAACTAGCAAACCCTCACTATAAGCCCGAAATGCAAGCTCAAACTACTTTGATTAACTTCACCGTCACCAGAGATGGTTTAGAAGATCAGCTGCTAGCAGAAGTTGTAAAAGCGGAAAGACCGGATTTAGAAGAATTGAAGGCCGAACTTACCAAACAACAAAATGACTTTAAAATAATGTTGAAAACTCTTGAAGACGATTTACTCTCCAGGCTATCTTCAGCAGGTGGTAACTTATTAGGAGACACTACATTGGTGGAGAACTTAGAAACTACAAAGAGAACAGCCGCAGAAATAGAACAAAAAGTGGCAGAAGCTAAAATTACATCTGCTCAAATAGACCAAGCTCGCGAAATATATCGGCCTGCAGCTGCCAGAGCCAGTCTGCTTTACTTTATTTTAAACGAACTTAACACCATAAACCCAATTTATCAATTTTCTTTAAAGGTACGTAACGTTTCAAACGAAACAACATGTAAACATTCCCTTAATTTCAGGCTTTCAGCGTAGTTTTCCAAAAAGCCATAGCTAAAGCAGAACCGGCCGACTCTGTGAAAGTAAGAGTAAACCACTTAATAGACTGCATTTCCTTTTCCGTCTTCCAATACACTTCCAGGGGATTGTTCGAGTGTGACAAACTAATCTTCGCTTCACAAATGACTTTCCAGGTGCGCTCCCAATGCCCTTTACAGGACACCTTATGCAACCACTTCATTTTCAGATTTTATTGATGAACGAAGAAATTATGTCTGCAGACTTAGACTTCTTGCTGCGGTTTCCCATAAAGCCACACGTAACAAGCCCTGTTGACTTTTTATCAAACACCAGCTGGGGAGGAATTTGCAGTTTGGCCGCCAAAGAAGAATTTAAAAACTTAGACAGAGACATTGAAAATTCTCCAAAGAGATGGAAAAAGTTGGTGGAGTCCGAATGTCCAGAAAGAGAGAAATTCCCGCAAGAATGGAAAAACAAAACGGCCCTCCAAAGACTCTGCATGATCCGAGCTTTCAGGCCAGATAGGATGATTTACGCCATGGTGTAAGACATTTACGCTCTAAGTTTCTTTAACAGATTTTGCATTTTCTTTTAGGGCATTCATCGAAGAAAAATTGGGAGCCAAATATGTGGAAAACAAAACCGTCGAATTCGAGAAATCTTACGAAGAAACAAGTCCTTCAACACCGATTTTCTTTATACTCTCCCCAGGAGTGAATCCGCTGAAAGACGTGGAAGCACTCGGAGAAAAAATGGGTTTCACTTCGGACAACCAAAACTTCCATAATGTTTCTCTTGGGCAAGGGCAAGAGGTAGTAGCCGAAGGCGCCATGGAGATAGCGGCAAGGGAAGGGCACTGGGTCATTCTCCAAAACATCCATTTGGTTAAGAAGTGGCTGCCGGTGCTCGAAAAGAGTTTAGAAAAATACGCGGAAGGTTCTCATCCCAGTTACAGAGTTTTTATGAGTGCGGAACCCGCTGCGACCCCGTCAGCTCACATTATACCACAAGGAATCCTGGAATCATCAATCAAGATAACAAATGAACCGCCTACAGGTATGCAAGCCAATTTGCATAAAGCTTTGACGAATTTTAACCAGGAGACTTTGGAGCAATGCGGGAAAGAAGCGGAGTTTAAGGTGATTCTGTTTGCTTTGTGTTACTTTCACGCGGTGGTTGCCGAGCGCCGCAAATTCGGGCCGCAAGGCTGGAACAAAGTGTACCCTTTCAACGTCGGCGACTTGACAATAAGCGTGTTTGTTTTGTTCAATTATTTAGAAAATAATTCCAAGATACCTTGGGAAGATCTGCGTTATTTGTTTGGTGAAATAATGTACGGGGGGCACATTACGGACGATTGGGACAGGAGGTTGTGCATTTCGTATTTGGAAGAGTACTTGCAGCCTGATTTGGTGGATGGGGAATTGTTTTTGGCGCCGGGTTTTCCAGCGCCGCCCAACACTGATTATGTAGGGTACCATACTTACATAGATGAAGTTATGCCGCCCGAAAGTCCGTATTTGTACGGGTTGCACCCTAACGCCGAGATAGGTTTTCTGACGATGACGGCGGAAAACTTGTTCAGGACGGTGTTTGAGATGCAGCCTAGGGATGCTGGGGCGTCTGGAGGGGCGACTATAACTCGTGAAGATAAAGTTAAGCAAATATTGGACGAAATGATTGAGAAACTTCCTGAAGATTTTAATATGACGGAGATCATGGGGAAGGTGGAGGAACGAACGCCTTACGTGATAGTGGCTTTTCAAGAGTGTGAAAGGATGAATTATTTAACGGGTGAAATTAAGAGGTCTTTGAAGGAACTAGATTTGGGGTTAAAAGGGGAGCTGACCATTACATCCGACATGGAGGATTTAGAAAATGCTTTGTTTTTGGATCAAGTGCCTCCTGTGTGGGGCGCTAGAGCTTATCCCTCCCTCTTGGGGCTTACGGCGTGGTTTGTGGATCTTCTTTTGAGGATAAGAGAGTTGGAGACGTGGTCCACTGATTTTGTTGTAAGTACGACGCTTTCTTTTCGTTGGCGATTGGCTTTATTTTTAAATTTTAGCTTCCTGCGTCGGTTTGGCTGGGCGGCTTTTTCAATCCTCAATCGCTTTTAACGGCCATAATGCAAAGTACCGCTAGGAGAAATGAGCTGCCGTTGGATAAGATGTGTTTGCAGTGCGATGTTACAAAAAAGCAGAAAGAGGAGTTCACGTGGGTGTTTTTAAAATTTTAAGTTTCTGTGCAACATCTTTTATTTGAATTTTTTGTAGGAGTGCTCCACGGGAGGGCGCATACATTCACGGTCTGCACATGGAGGGCGCAAGGTGGGACGTACAAGCTGGGATTATAATGGATTCAAGGCTCAAGGAGCTGTTTCCAGCCATGCCAGTTATAAACGTTAGAGCGATAACGCAGGATAAGCAAGAATTAAGGAATATGTATGAATGTCCTGTTTATAAAACTAGGACGCGGGGACCTACTTATGTGTGGACGTTTAATCTTAAAACAAAAGATAAATCTGCCAAATGGACATTGGCAGGTGTAGCTTTGCTTTTGCAAATTTAAATAAATAGATAATAATAAAGTTTTTAAAGAGCAAGTTTATGGAACTTTTTTTTAATTAAAGGCCGCTTTGGCAATAACCATATGGGCCAATATCATTTTCAATAGTGCAGCATAAAAACTATGGTACACAAGAAAGGATCAGAAAGTGTAAATGAGAGTTGTTTCTCGAGGATAGAATCTGAGTTGTATTTATTTGGAAATTTTTGCTCAATAGTTTGTGTCTGTTTTCTTTCTTCATAAAATTTGAAGCAGTCTTCTATTATATGATCTTAAGTACCTATGGTTTCATACTCACAGTCGCAAGGTGGTGATCTGATAGCTTTTATTCTATACAAGTGGGTTGGGTAAGCGGCATGACCTAAGTGTAAGTTCGCACTTAGTAGCCGTGTAATTAACAAGAGGTTTCCAAGACAATCTATAGTCCAGGATCATCCCAAGAAATTTTATTTCCTTTACTATACTAAATTGTGTATCTGCGAGCCTCACTTGTTCCGATAATACAGTTCTCTCTCTAGTAAACATAATGATTTTTGATTTTTCTGACGAAACCTGTAATTTATTAATATTGAGCCAAGTTTGAAGAGATTCTAAACCGCTAGACATATCTTCCAAGCATAAATGCTGGGTTCGGTTGGTCGCGTAGATAACCACATATAAATTGGATTTAATTGATCCTTGCACTAAGGTATTTATATCTAAGATAAAGAGAACAAACAACAGAGGACTCAACACAGCTTCCTGCAGAAGCCCCCCATGTACCACTCTCACAAAAAAATTGTAATTATCATAAGAGAACCGTAATTTGCAAGTAGAAAATGCTTAACATATTTTTCCAATGAATGGGGAAGGGAGATGTAGTCTTTCCAGTTCTTTTGCTAATATATGAATATCAATCATATTATACGCATTACACACATCCAAGAATAAAGCACAACTACTCTTCCCAGCACATAAACCATTTAGTACATCATTAACAAATATTGTTATTGGGTTGTTCGGAAAGTAATTTCGTTTTTTTTTGGTGAAAATGAAACACGATTTTTTATAGTGTATAAACATTTTATTAAATGATATATTCTCCATTTTGGTCCAATACCTT
>JAUIMW010000483.1:0-17133 GCA_033557785.1 Enochrus cinctus
TAATGAATACATATTGACTTCATCTATTATGTGTGGTCAAATAGAAAGTCCCCTAATCAATTTAACGATATTGTTCAAGTATTATGTGAAGTTGAAAGTGCTTTCTTTTTGAGTTAATTGCCAGAAAAATAGAATCACGGGATAATGAAGCTTTTAATCAAACCTTAATTATTTTTTAACGAATCGAGAAAATTGGTAATCTAATCAGGCTTTTGCGATTATACGTGCGATTCTAGAACGCATTAGGCTATGTTCTACTAAGAAGAAAATGGGGAATTCTAGTTTCTTAATTTTTACAATAATTAAAAGTACTGTTTGAGTATAAATAATTCTCGAGATGTTTTGAGGACGGAATTTTTTTTAAATTCATTGTTAAACTTTCCAGGTCAGACGGACAATTTAAATAATCTCAGAAACGTGGATTGCGTTTATTTCTTTTTAAAGCGAATTGAAAGAGGTCAAGACGAGAGACGTCGAAAGCAATAAGAAATAAAATGGCCAACGCGAATGCATGCAACATTTTAAGCGACAGAACGGAAGCGAGAATACAAAATTCTAAATTTTGATTGTTTTCAGTCGGGTACATGTCACGCTTGGCCTTACGCAAAAATTGATACTTAAATGAAAGAAAGAGTAGAAATCTTTTTTAATAATATATTTAAATAATGATGCTGCAACTGATTGCTTATTAAAAACGAAACTCGGTCATTTTTTGTTTGTTTTATTTTAAGTAACTAATCTACATTAAATTTGACATTCATTTTCAAATGTCTATCTACCACATGCGCAAGTGAAATGCTAACGAAAGTCGCAAATTTTCATAGCCAATTTAAAATAAAATTGTTTAAACTTCCGCATAATAACAATCCATTTCTTTCACTTTTTATTTCATTAATTTATCTCCGGTAGCCATATGCCTTTGACAATTAATAAATATTAAATAACTTGACCAGGAATATTTTTATACTTAATATTTCATTTCTAATTTAAAACCTAATACGCTGTAATGAAGTAATAGTGGCAAATTAATATCTAGAATTAAGCCACAAAAACCACAATTTTACTTATAAATTTTTGTATATTTTTCTTAATAATAAATAATGTCATCATTAACTTTGTTGTTTATAAAAATGATTCACGACAACAATTTTTAACAATTTCTTTACATTATAATATTTACACTATTCTTTAGTTTGAACTTAAAAATAAAGCAAGTATTCTAGCCCATAAATACATGCATATACACAGACAACTTTGAATCTATAGTCTATTATTACTTTCACAAATTCTCTCGAGTTATTTACTTCATGGCCACTTGGGGCATCTAACTATTAATGTGACATTTAAAAAAGTTTCCAGGTGTTTTTGGATCATTCTCACACACAACAAAAAAACGTAAACATCTCCATTCATTCAGAAAAATACTGTACGATATTCCCGCAACTGTACCTCTATCAAAGTTTTATTAACCTACCTGACCACCTGTTGTTGTGTTAAAAACACTTAGCAGCAGCCGTAACGCAAAGTATTCAAACGCAAAACAGCGTAAACACGCGCTAATCCCGAAACAAAAACATACGGCGCACAATTTCCACCTCACCAACGCTAAAACATGGACATTTTCACTGAGAACTCGGAAAATGTAGGCGGCACGAAGAGGCGGGGCGAGAGGCAAGACGGCATTCCATACGAATAGACCGATTCAACAACTTGCACTAGCCGTCCGATTCACCGGGAGACCGCTCTTGAATTAAATCTCTCTCTCGGCGAGTACGAACAAGGAGCACGAGTACGGACAAACGGCACTTTTTCGAGCGCGCTGGTACTCCTCGGCGGCGTTTTTCTCGAAGAGGGGGCTATTTGGGACGTTGAACTGACCGTTTCTTACAAGAAAGCGGAAAAGCGTACAATTCTCGCGGTTGCCTACGTTTATTAGCCTACCTAGGGCTTGGCTTTAAACAATATGCGAATACGTCACCTTTCGATTAATTCTCTGCATTCTTTTGAAATGCCTTCCGCTTCTTTCGAAGGTTGCAGGTCGCTCGATTACAAATCTCATGTTTGTACTTAATTGCAGCTTGGTTACGTAATTTTACACTTTTATTTGTGTTAAATGTGCTTACGGACATTTTTCTGTAAGCTACTACACTATTTTTTAGCACAAAAACAAAAAAAGGATTAAATAATACTTCGGAGAAGCAAAACCATTGTTAAATCTCAATAGTCAGTTACATAAACAAAAAAAAGATTATTATAAAAGCATCTTCCATCCTCTTAGATGACCACGCTTTTGATAAGACTATCTTGAAGGAAGTCTCGACCGTAAAGATAATATTGTCCCAATCTCGGCCTAAATTCCTTTACCAGTCATTTCTTGGTGCATGCTATTCTGATAATAATGATTTCTTAAAGATTGATCGAAGACACATGTTTAAGTAATTTATGTATGTAGTATCTGCTCCAAAATAGATCCTTAGCGCGCACTAGTCTTGCCCAAGAAACATTTCTTTTTTCATTTGCCATCCTTGCACAGGGTCCTAAAATCGAACCCTGAGGGACTCCATATTTTATTTCTTTCCATTCTGAAAAAATTTTGCATTGAAAAAGATAGTCTGTTTTAAATTGTTCAAATATGAACCTAACATTTTGTGGCAACTCTTTTCATTTCTGCAGTGCCACCGTTTACCTACTAAAACATTGTGGTTTGTCAGAATCTATTAGAATTTTGTCAATTAGTGATGTTAGTGGTGTTCATGTTTTTATTGATTTTTCGTAGTTTTGTCCCTACTTCTGAAAATCATTCAATTTACTTGCAGACAGGATACTTTTAGTTGACCCAGCACTTGGAATTTATTGAGGAAGTGGATATGGCATTCTCCAGCATCTTGATCTTATATTTTTAACTCGTTCCAGTTGATAGACATCCCCTTATATCCCTAAGGCATCAGCAAGGGATGAAGAACTGTCCACCTCACCTGCTCATGGTGCATGCTGCTACCACTACCGAGGCTCTGGTTCTGGCTCGATTTTACAGAGAAAATGCAACTTCTATTTCCTCCTATCTACGGTTAGGCCTATGTACAGAATATGGCATCCTCACACCAGAAATCGTATGCAGTGTAATCATCAGCTCACTTTAAAACAATTCAATTGCTGAATTTTTAAAAAGTGTAAACTGGACAGATTTTACAGTGATGAAAACGATACGAATAGGTACTTGGAATATTAGAACTATGACTCAATCCTCCCACCTGAATCGGGTCATCAAAGAAATGAATACTAGCAATTTAGGTGTCCTAGGACTTTGCGAAACACGATGGTATGGAAATGAAGACTTTAGACACTGTCACAAGTAGAGTTAAATGCCTTAACGTAGTTGTAGTTTTAAATAAGAGTCTCAAAGACCTTGGACAACAAAGCAATAGGGCGATAATTCTTTATGTTCGCCTTATTCCTTGCCTTCCAGACCGGCTGTATATGTGCAATCTTTCAACAAGCCGGAAAAGACCCTGAAAAAAGCACAGATTGAATATAAAAGAAAACTGGGAAGACAATCGGCTCCCAAGACAAATACAGATTTAAGACCGAAAGCGGCAACAGCCATTAGATCAAGTGAGATAAACACAATAAGAAAGTTGGAAGTTACATACTCATCACTCGGATACTGTTATTCAGAAACATAGATACTGGAAGAATAGGCAGCAAAGCTATCCACAATATCTTGTGGAGAAGATAACTGTGTCGCCTCTAAGTATATATCAGAGAGTAGAGATAAAGAAACCTTTCTGAGACCTATGAACCTCCAAAATGCCTTAGGATTAAACACGATACTCAACTCAGTGTCCTTCACAAAAGCCCTAAAAGTCTGAATTCAGACTCGAAGAAGTCAGAACCTGGATAATTCCTCATCATCCTCATAAAATGTTCCTTTAGATGTAGCTTCTTAATTATTGCACTCGAGAACCAGTATGAATAGGAACTCCTCCTGAAATAGCATACTAGAACGATGTCATCGAAGACCTTATACAACACATTATAAAAAGCACTGCAAGCTTGATCAACATCAGAAGACTGAGAAACACAGCTCCAGTCAGCTTTAAAAATACTCTGATAGAGCTAGTTGAAGTTGGCTCGTCTGAAGTTATACTTTTTGAAATTGATATTATATTCCCGGAAACCAGAAAAATAATATCTCGCAAAGAGGAGCGGACGTTTCTAGTGACCACCATTTTGTAGTCAGCACACTCAAATTAAAACCTAAAAATCTTCTAGATGTAATCAAAATGGACACAAGAAAGCAAACTCGGTTGAACACAATTACGGACAGAATAAACACTGCAACCCCACTACAGGACAACATTCAGAGATGGAACACACTAGGGACTATCTCACATGAAACAGCGAAAGATATCTTTTGTACTAAAAAGAGAAAATAGAAAAAAATGGATGACGAGAGCAACGTGGCATCTGATCGAAAAATGGAAAAATCACAAAGGAAAATTAAACAACGAGAACTAAATGAAAAACAACACCTGGTCCAAGAATTAAACCAGCTAAATAAACATTTAAAACGAAACTTTAGAAAGACAAATGCAAGTGGTCAATGGCAATTGCACTACAGGCAGGTATGGTGACGGAACCAGTCCGACCACAAAAATCATGCTATGACCACATCAATACAATCCGCATAGTGATAGAACAATCCCTTGAATGGCAGTTACCATTATTCTTTGTGTTTGTTGATTTCGAACTTGCACTTGACAGCCTGAAACATCAAGTACTGTGGCAAAAGTAGGAGTGCTGAATCCATCAACATTTAAAATGAGATAAAATATGCAAACATGCATTATCAGACCACACACGGGTCATTAACAGGACTCCTTTCCGCATGGTAGTTCTGAGCTATGGAGCTACGGAGCTATGGAATTCACTATCACTAGTGTCTTAGTTGTTTCTAATGCTAAAACTAAATTCTCCCACCATTTGGTCTCCTTGTTGTTTAACTCCTATATGGGCACTAAAGTTCACAGCTTCTCGCCGCCTCGAAATTTGCTACACCTTGACTTTAACATTCTCATTTTAGCTTCATGTATTTAAGTGCCCGAACCTTGCAGTCTCACTGCTCTTTCGGAATATGTGTAACGAATCCTTCCACTTTTAGCCTCTAAATTAATCGCTAATTGTAGATGGGTAATGATATCATGAAGAAGCACTAAGTATATCAACTACCAAGGTATAAACTTTTTTAAATAAAATGTTATTTTAATTTAAATTAATTTTTAGCACAACCAAGCTGCAATATATCATAATACTTTTAAATCAAAAGTACTAAAAAAAATAAGGTAACGTAAGATTTCTTTTCTTAAAATAGTAACCCCCTCTTATAGGCGTTCAGCAATAAAAAAAAAAAACACTTACCTGGAACCGTGTCCCCATTGAAGCGAATATCTACCCTATGAGGCAAAGCTTGGTGAGGAGTGAAAGCTGCCTTAAAGCGTTGACCCCCAAGACTTCGTACGCTAGACGTAACTCGCCCTCCTTCCACCAATATTTCCAAATCCCCAGATCCTGCACCACTGCCATCAACTAAAAAATAAGTTATTACGTTCCGTGTTTATATTCAAATTAAAATCATACTTTCAAACTCCACCGGCTGCCCCAACACCCCATCTGGAATATCTTGCACTTTAACGGAATTTGCGCCTCCATTTCGAGCACCTCCACTCCTATACATCTGGCTACTGTAAGATCTTTCCATGGAATCATCGTTTCCGCTATACTTTTGAGTAGAAGAATAATTCTGGCTGTAATTTGATTTGTAAGTTTGCTCCCTTGTGGAATAGTTAGAAAGCTCAGTTCTTTGGTGCCTCTGATCCAACTGCTGGTCTGTGAGGTTCGCCACAGACTCCAAACTTCTATGCGATAAAACGTTCTTTGTTTTAGCTATAGCATCCCAAGAGTCCCTTCTGGCAGCAGCACGATCATTCATTGCAGAAACCTTTATTATAGGAGTAGTGTCAACCCCTCTAACATCGACCTCATCAACGCTTTCTACAAATTGATCACTCAAAAAATAAATGCTATAAATAAAATAAAGCATTAGCACTTACCAGTTTGTTGATGATTAAAACTCCTACTTTCGTTAACTCTTTTGTCATATCTTGAAGTAGAAGTAAATCCGATCTCAGGTGGATTAGGCCGTTCATTAAAAGTAGGGCTCCTTGAGTCACTTATCCTCATGGATGACATTTTATTAGCATAGGAGGAATCATACTCAGTTCTTTTCTGGAAACTAGGGCTGGAAGTCTCGTACCTGCGTTCGTTCAATTTTTTGCTCGAAATATAATCCGGACTGTGGGCTCTCACAAAACTTGGGCTCGCTCTTTGTGCAAACGAAGGGCTGGTAGCCCTTGGAGCAAAGGATGGACTCACTGCTCTCTCCATGTAACTAGGGCTGCCGGCTGACAGGCGTTTGCTGCTCTCATTCACGCTTAATTTGTGGTAATCTTGAGCATACTTATGTGTGTCGGTTGCAAAACTCGGGCTAGCCGTTTGGCGGTAATTTGTAAAGCTGCTGGAATTTTTCGTGGTGGAATTGTAAGAAGAATTTAGGGAAGTATTCAGAGAAGTGTTTTGATTGATAGGGCTAGTTCTGTTCGAATGGGATATGGGACTTTGGCGGTAAGTGGCATTCGGACTGGTGTTTGAAGATTTCGACCGCCTTTGTGTTCCTACTCTCATCATGAATGGAGATCCTTTGACGTCATAACCATTAAAATAAACATAGACCCTATGTTTTCCAGGACTCATTGGAGTAAAATGTATTCTGTATAAGAAACCATAGTTGTCTACTTTTTCTAATCGGCAATGAACTGACTTTTTGTCGTGGACAATATCGGCAAAAACATCTCCCGGAACTCCTACGTCTCTGCAGTCTAAATTGATGGTGTGAGGAATGAGTGGTAGCGCACCTTCTAGTCCTTCTACTTGAACACCGTTTGGATCAAAGACGCAACAAGTAAATGGACCTCCCTGAAAAACAGCAAAAAGATTATTGTTTGCTATGGATTTTAAAAAAAGTGAGTATTATTACCTGAATTTGCTTTCCTTGGTAAGTAATTTCGATTCTCCACTCACCAGGTTCATCGGGTTTGAAGGTGGCACTATTGGTCCCATCGATTGTGGTCAAAGGACATTGTAAAGGCCTGCCGTTTGGACTGTATGCAGTTACTAGTATGTCTTCTCTTTTAGGTGCTCCTGTAGCGTTGACGAGAACTTGCACCAGTGAACCGAGAGCACATGGAGCCATTCCAGGGGGAGCTACCTCCACCAAAGGCGGCAGAGCTCTGAAGTAATGAGCACCAGAAACTTCCTCGCCTTCGTATTTTACTATGATCTCATGCATTCCAACTCTTTGAGGGACAAAGGTACCATGGCCTTTATTTAATGGTTTCGGATAATAAACTTTGTTGTCAGGCCCTCGAATTTCTGTGGAAACTTTGCTGTATTCCAGTTGGGAATCTAACAAGGTGACTTGGTAATGAGTCTACAAACAGAGAGAATAGTTATAGAGCTATTTTTAAGGAATATATAAGTAGATAATTAAGGTAAATTTTAGTGCTTTAACTTACTGTTTCGCCCACTCTACCAGAAGTAGAGTTAAGTTGTACGGTAATTAAGTCGTGAAGAGGTGGTCTTTCCGGAAGCCATTGATAATGAGCTGCATACGCCATTACACCAAGATGTTCAACATTTTTGTCTGCCATATCTCTAGCAGAGAGTATAGGCTGGACACCTGGAAAGGAATGTGACTCATTTATGTAGGAATTAATTGCAAACAGGATGTGACAAATTATGCATATTACTTATTAATATTTTTTAGATAATGAAAGTGCGAATACTAATTTAAATTTGGCGAAACACTTTTCTTACAGGAGTAAACAAAGTCAATTACAACTAAAAGTGTCGTTCTACGTGAAACATAAGGTGTTGATAAGGTTTATTTTCAAGGACGCTACAAATTACTGAAATTTTATTTGCTATCTTCATTCAAATGTGTTAAATATTAAGCAGGTAGAAAATTATTCAAAAATAATTATAAGAAACTAAACAGTGACCAATGAATTATTGATTTTTTTAGGGAGATTGTTCATGAAATTGATCCTTTGCCAATTAAAAATTAAACCAAATCTATACTAGTAGGCTTACTGTTACTTCCACCATCATATGGAATAACAAGCTTGAACCTTTTCTAATAGAACGTTCGAGGCCTTTACACTATGTGCATCAGTATATAGCTGGTTGCCAGGTGTTCTTGTTTTGGAGCTTTGACAATTTGGCTTCTTAGATCTCCTGTTGTCCATTCACAATTTGTGGAGTATATAAGTTATATGTCTTATTTATGGTACCCTTTGGTGTTTCTCAGAATTCTACTTTTGAACTTGCTTATGCGAGCCTCCTTAAAATGTTTCGGCAGTCAGTTATACAGTTTAACAGCTAGATGATTCTTACTGTGCTGGGCTCTTGCCATTTCTCGTGTTATATGTGTGAAAACCTTTTCCCTTCCGCTTCAGTTTTATGTATGCCAAGGAATTTCACTGATTCTGGTAAAGCTGTTTTACTGGATTTTGTAAACAAGGTTTGTGAATCATTTGTCCTAATCCTGAAGACTCTCTCTAGTTTTGTCATTAAGCACTTCAACCTCCTTATCGATGTTTATTAAAGAGGTGTCATCCACAAAGAGGCATATTGTATACGCCTGTACAATCGGAAAGTCATTTATGTATAGCGGAAACAGTACTGGCCCCAAAACCGATACCTGCGGCACTCCTTGCATTATCTCTTCCCATTTTGACTCTTTTCGCTGCCATGGCATCCTCTGAACTCGTTGTTTTAAGTAGGATTTGAATAAGTTGTATGAACATCCCCTTATCCTATAGCACCACAGTTTGCCTACTACAGTTGACACAGCTCACACCAAGGCAGTGACTGTTGAGCGGTCCCTGAGGTAGTTCTGCTGGTTGTCCCTGAAGACTCGCTCTCTGTGGAAGAAATTCATTAGTCTATTCCTCACGATAGTTTCAAACACTTTGGACACCACTGGAAGTATTGATATCGGTCTGTAATTTTCTTAATTTTGAGGATCTCCTTTTTTGAAAACTAGAATCACTCTGGCTCTTTTTAACATGCTTGGAAATATATCTTCCTCAAATGATTTATTTATCAAGTATCATAGCGGTATCGATATTTTCTTATTACTTGATTAATTTCCTCAGGTGGGATGTTTTTTTTTTATATACTGGTGTCTCCCACCTGTGAAAAATACAAATTAAATTCATCTTCTATCATTGTGCTTTGTTCCGTTGGCTCTAACAGTAGTTTTTATGTCTTCCATTTGACAAAGTACCATGCTGAAAAGTTTAAATTTTTCTTTGTTGTTCTTATTGTAATATGTCTAATATCTTTAATTTTGTTTTTTCTTTCAGGTACTTCAAAACATATGCTCAATAACTGCCCCTGTTGATATCCCAGATGAAAATTCATGATAGCTGCTTTGTACAAGTGTTAAGGGATGTTTAAATAACTGTTATCTATACAACACTTTGATTGAGTTGTTATTCTTGATGCCTGCTATTGCAATAAAATGTGTTTTGTATTTTAATGTTGTTTCCTCTAATAATCTTCTCAATTTTTCAATAAATGCTTCCTTATCTCCTTATTGTGATCGATAGACCACCAGGAGAACTAAATTCAAGTCAAAAAAAAAGTTCATGAGCTACAATACAAGATCTGGGATAGGTGTTAAAGAATACAATTATACATACTGCCTGGAGATTAATATTAAGCAATCAATCAATCTACTGAGGGAAAAAAAGATGATGGGTTTAATATAATAGAAATGAGTGGAAAGATTATTTCTTAAGGATGTTTAGCGAACATTAAATGTGTGCCTGAAAGGCGAGGGAGACTTTACATGTTGTTTTTCTAGTTTGTATGAAGGTTCGCACACCTTGACAATATATAACAATACATCGCATGATTGTGATGTTGGCATTCAGGAAATATCCATTTATAAATTAAGAGATTTCAAAAATAAATTATCTGATGAATAGCACACATTTTTGAAGGGTCGTTTCATTGTAAGTAGTTTGTGTAGCGATAACGTTTCCGAACCAATAAAGAAGGAACATCCATTGGATGGAATCAGAGTTTTCTAATGCCTTTAACAAGGTCATAAATCATAATCCTGATAAACTTTTTCTCTTCTTATCTTCAGGACAGGAGACTATTCGTAGTATATGGTTGTGGATTTTTTACACTTTTCAAAGGAACTTCATATAATACAATTTGGGATAGGGAAATGCATCACTGACACGTAGATGCTCTATTAGAGGATTTGGAGTTCATATGGAACATTCTTTTAGATATAATGAACACATACAAAGGATCACTGGTGATGTTTTTAGAAACCTAAATTTTATACTTTAAAATTTCTCGATTTGCGACCCATCTACCAATAACGGACAGAGCAAAGGAGATACTGAAGGTATCCAATTGTGAAGAAGAATCATCGAAGGAGATATAATGTATTTATGTGATAAAACTAACATTGGCTTATAGTATACTGTAATGCAGTCCTATGATTTTTATAGTGTTAACGGTGATAAAAAACTTGGAAAATGGGGAAAAAAGTAATCAATGACATAGAATTAACAATTAATAAATATCTTGAAACTAAACATTCTTTCTTACCTAATCTTTTGCCAGCCTCCAAAGCTTGATTTAAATTTGACTCCCAATAATTCGGATCGCTCCTCAATTTCTCCGGGGCTTGTGCCGAACCACCTAAAGACCTTATAACTTCGCTTATAACTTTTCCATCGTTCCAGTCGGACTAAAACAAAACAATTTTGGAAATTTTATTAAGTTTCCAAGTACAGGAAAAAACTTACTGTGAAATTGTTTACTGGCCGTTCCAACCTGGAATTGACCCATCTAAGAGTGGCGTGGAACCCAGGTGATCCGGGTTTCATGAAATACGACAAGTATGTCATCCCTGAAAGCTCGTCCAGCCATGGAGAAGCCAAGTATTCAGGTTCCAAAACTGCGGGAATCCCCAATTGCTTTTGAGCAATTTCCATAGATTTCCGGCAGTTGTCGATGCCGTTGTGCTTGTCCAGTTTCCTCCAGTGGGGGAAGAGACCTGGCTTGCAGTAGTCGACCAAGGCTGCCAGCAGAACACCAGAGTTCCAGTCTGTTGTTAAGTTGGTGACTTTGCACTCTGGGAGGACAGCTTGAAGCCATGCTAGCATAAGCTTCCTTGGAGGGAATTTGGATCTTCCAATTTGGTACCTCACGATTAAAGACCAGATTAACCCAAGTATAAGCTTGAGGTTTCCATTAACTATGTCTACGTTTCCTATACAAGAGAAAAAAATCCAAATTAATTTTTTTGTTGTTTTTATTAAATAATTCAAAAACAACAATAGGTTGTAAAAAAGTCGTAATTTGTCACTCGTGACAATAAAAACTTAACACCTGCAATCTGCCAATGGGATATGGAGTTTAGTGATGAAAAATTCAGTGTCTAAATAAGGTTCGCGGTTCTTTAGCTAAAGAATTTCATTTAAGACGGCTTCCATCATTTGTTATGTAAAATTTAATGCGTGGGGGTCCCACGCTTTGTATTAATTAGACTACAAATAAATTTGTTCTAGACAGCCTTTGTTTGGAAGAATGCACATTGTTGCTTATAAAATGGATTAGAAGGGATTTTTTGCATAAAATCGTCATAATTCTGCTAGTTTTATTATTTTAAAAATATTTTTTTTAATTAATTTAAAAAAAAATAAATCATTTTGATATTTAATTAATTCGCAACAACAATTTTTTAATTTCATTATTTTGTTTTCCATAAATCCTTACATCATCAACTACAATAGAGTTGCTAATATATATTTTAAGTGAGAAATAGGAAGAGCCGCCATGGGAACTTTAAATCGAAAAGTTACACTACTGTATTTATAGAATTGATGTAATTTACATTGATTAGAAGTAATTACATCATAGGTAGCAGGTAAAGGTGAAGATTCTCACCGAACCAAGGAACGGTGTCTTCCGATTTATTTAAAATCGTAAAACCTTGTTTGTTTTGTTGCTACATACTCGTCGTTGGTCGTTCCTGTCTCCTTGAAGATGATAACACTGACTTGTTATTTGCTTAAAAATAAAATAATTAAAGAAACAAATGTTTGCTTAAAAATTTATTAGTGTTTGCCGATTTTCAAAAACTTTTTTTTATTATAAACAAAAAAAATATATTTCATTATACCTAAACGTTTAAAAATAAATTTAAAAAAAAGATGCGATGGCCGGGAATCGAACCCGGATCAACTGCTTGGAAGGCAACTATGCTGACCATTACACCACCATCGCACTTGTGTTTCATTGAAATTATAATTAAGCATATAAGTCGTATATAGTAATCTTTTTTAATTTATACTGATCTGAAGTGAATAAGGTAATTTATTCAAAGCACATAATAATGTATTCCAATTCTTTTGCAGAATGTTGACACATTCTAGATTATTCACACGTGATGATCCTATGCCATGTGTTAAATATTCAAGTTATGTTCATGACTTCAACTCCTCAAATAAACAAGAACAGTTATACATACTTATTTTTCATGGCCAATTACCGACCGTAAAATATCTCGATTCCATAATGCGGGTACTTATACGAAAAAAGTAACATTTTTTTAAATTAATGTTTATTTTAAATTAAAAAAATAAATTTCAAATAAAATTACAATATGATTTTTCAAAGAGCATCAAAGCTTTATATTTGATAGAAACAAAGAGTACCTGCAGCTTCCACTAAGTTAATAAAGGTAAATTGTAACTAAAGTTTATTATTTATTAGAGTTTATCTAATTTTGTTCTCAGTTTCGTTCAAATGTTCTTTCTCGTGTTTTTATAATTTATTCTTTAAGATCTTACAAAATTCGAATAGTGCCATAAAAGCGGAGGTTGCTGGAATATTCAAAATAGTGTATCTACTTATAGAAAATGGACTTTTTGGTTATTAAGGTTTCCAAAATATCTACAAGCACGCACAAGCCTCAAAGTGATACATATATGTTTGGGAGTATAAGCATGATCGAATACAATGGATCATCTATGACTTCATGTTTTTTAAGATTTAATATGTGCCCGAGTGTTAAACCATTCCTTGCAGGTCTGTCAACTTCATTCTGACCAGCGTTAGAACAATATCCTCGGATCCACAAAATATGAATGTCTGTGACGTTCTCAACACAACTGACCAGGACCAATTCGAGCTATAGTGATGAACAGGAGATATGGTAAGAGCCATTTTAACCTGTCTATAAGGCTCTCCTAGATTCAGAAGAAATTATAAACTTTTTCTTTTTCGTGGAATATAAAACTTGAAGACAAAGGAAGAGTAAACGACAGAGACTCTCCTCAGCTAAGAGTTTGAATTTTGTTACAGTCTGCTTTTTAACTTTATTTTGATATAATAATTAGTTCAAGGTCTTCGTAAAAATGAAAATACCTAAATGACAAAATATCTGGAGAAAATTTCATACCCATGTATAGAAATATTCTTCGATTTAAAATTTTATAAAGAGAACACAAAATACATACCAATATTAACTAATTTAACCCCATCCTGTTCTATGGCGTTGAGGGCAGTAGTAACGTTCTCCAAATAGTGATGCTGATTAGCCGGCCTCTTGTTCCAAGCTGGCTTTAAGGGATGCCCTTGAAGATTTTCCACTAAAGTACACAGTCTCACTCCCGTGCACAAGTCTTGCGATAAGTCCGTCACTCTTAAATTAGCTGGTAAATTCTCATTTACCCAGTTCCTGAAGGTGTTTGCTTGAATTTCGACCCAAACGTCTTCGTTCCCCTTTATCTGCATGCCACGAGCCGCATGTCCCTCGGGGGACCTTGCCAAAAGGCCACTGTGCGATATTTTTTCCATTTTTCGGTTTTTATCTTATTTGGATATTCATTTAACGACTAGTTATCTTCCTGCTATTAAATCAAAAATAGGAAGTGAGAAAAATGTATGAAAACAAAAAATTAAAATAAATTTTGTTGTAAAATGAGAGGCCTTGTCATTCCAAAGTTTTTGGAGTCATAAACATTTATTTTTTTTATTTTTAAAGTTAAATTTTATACCCATATGCCTGCACACAGTTTTAACACTGGAACACGGACCTCCCATATTTTAAAAAGATTGTATTCGGGCTGATAGTTATAAATTGAAAAGCAAGCGACTTAAAAGCGGTAGCGAGCGAAAATTTATTTATTTTTTTTTTTTAAATATTCTCTAAATAATTTTTCTACAAAAATAATTAACAATAAAATTTTTTTTAATTCTTTCAAAATTATAAAAACACAGCTATATATATTTTTTTTAATTTTATCGAAGAGAACCGAAAATTTTTGTTAACATCTAAACTAAAGGCCCCCTTACACTATCACTAATATTGACGAAAAACAGCAGGTGTTAACTGTCAAACGACAATAATATAAATATTGTTTTGCAACACTACCTTGACGGTTCTCACGTACAAAAACAAAAAAAAACACACAAAACGAAAATATTGCGGTACTATTCGTTACACTATACTTTTTTCATAATTTTCACCTTTTATCACTGGGCACCAAAAAAATATCGAATTATCGCGTTATATTCCTTAAAGTCTTTGGACGAAACGTGCAAGCCGAGTACTTCCAGCGATTTGTTACGCAAAACACTGTAGTACCTGTATGGCGATTTTAACTTTAGAAAGTGATTTTGATTAATAAAAAACGTGTCGGCTTTAGAGGCCACGCCTCTGTAGGACTTCTTCGCAATAAGTGTTCTTGTTTTATCTGGTAACTGCATGTTTGCACACCTACACCTTACGACTGTTTATTAATCCAAAGGAAATATAAATCTAAACCTAACAAACATTTAGTTTAGTATTTATGCAAAAGCGTTGTCACGTATCGGGTAAACAAACGAAGGTAGCGATATCAACATTTACTTCTAAACAAAGCTCACGCTCGCATCGCGGAGCGCCAGGAGATTTGAACGATGCGTTCATTTGTTTTTTGGAGAACCGCTAAAAGTCTTTTGTTTTTTTTTCTTATAGTCAAATATTTCTGCCTGGGAGGAAATATAAAAAGAAAACGTCCATGTCTAGCAATGTGCTTCGCGCACACATCAAACGCCAATTTGGATAAACAACTCGAAACGTTATAATTAAATATCGTAGAATAGTTAGTACCCACCATATAAATTCAAATCTCGTTACGTCAGTACCCAAATATGGAACAACGGGGCTCTTACCCGAGAAAGTATTTCGTCACGTAACTTACCTAAGCTAAATGCAAAAAGAGTCGTGTCCTGCCGGCCCGCAGGATATACCAAAGTCGCATATCCGAGAGTATTTCACTCAGGAAATCAAACAAATGTTTACATAATGCAAGTAACTGCTCTCATATCTGACATATGGCCGAGACATAAGATAACACAACAGATGTTTATTAATAAGAATGCGTCGTACGCGCCGTAAATAATATGTGGAGCTATTTAAGGAAAATTGCGAGTGCTCATACAAGCAACAACAATTTACGCGAGAAACCTATAAAAAAGTTTCTTTATTTCTGTGCCAAGGCAAAATGATTATACCATATAAGTAGCTTCAATTTTCTTGAAATATTTGTTTATTTGAGAATTTTCTCATATGTGTCATTTTCAGATTTGTTAAACACATTCAATAGTCTACATTGCAGAAGTGATTTTACTTTTGGGTTGGAGGTTGATAACTCTCTCAGTTTTCTTTAGGAAGTAGATCTAGACTGATTACTGCATAACTTTAGAATTAAGGTGTTCGTTCGTTTACATACAGTTTGATATCTGTTAGGAATAAAAATCTTATAGAACTTGGGTAGTGGAGTTTACGCACTTTTAGTTCTTGTTGTGTTTATAATGTGGTGCAGACAGGTAGTTTATTTCTGGCGAGAGTTGGCGAACACGACGATGTAACAAACGCTCAACTGATGTCTCTAACTTTGCTGTACATGTGGTGACTGAAAATCATTCCTTTTATCCTAAAACCGGGGCCATGTTCCTACATTTTGTTGATAGAGGAATGAGGCTGAACATAGCTGAAAACTTTGAAATTATTTTTTCCTTGAATAGAGCCCACGTCCATTTCAGTGATCAGATTTATGCTGATTATTTCTATTTTCTTAAAAAGATTTATTAAAGGAGGGATATTTGGTATGGTATAATTCGAACCAGGGATATCCTTAGCTAGATGTCATCTACGGTTTAATTTTCTTGAATTTGATTTGGCAGGTTCTTGAGACAAATTCAAAGCACATGTAATATTTTCAACAAGAGAATTAGTGGCAATTTTGGGATCTGTGATATTTTCTATACGTGCCCAGTCTAGTGAATTAAGTGCGGTTTCTAATTTTATTTCATTAAAACGTATGACAGGCCTTTGTACGAAACTGTTTTTGCTTATAACTGCCGTGGGTGCGATGCAAACAATCTGACTATAAAGGTCAGTAATGGTTAATTAATGATTTTTTATTTTTCCTACAACCTGGCGTACATATCTGTAAATTTTTTGTCTTAAGGAGCAACCAATATGACAACCTAAAGATTCCTCACTATTCAGAAATTTTAGAGCTGATTGACAATCCGAGATGATCAAAAATTTAACATCTTTAGACACTGCACTGCACACCGAATTGCAATCAACTGGACTGTAAATGACAAAGTACCATCAAGTAAAACATGGAAGAGTCTGGTCCAAATGTATACCTAAAAACTTTATTTCCTCCACTACCTCATATAAATCAGTTTGCATCTTTCAATTATTGTCAACGGTAATTTGCAGACTGTTATCATTGAACCATATTTTAAGGATTTTAATGTTTCTATTGAGGCCTTCTTTAGCTTTATTGGGATCTTTGGAAGCCGTATATATAGTAATATCATCTGCATATTGAATTATTTTGACATCTTCATTGAAGTAGTATTTCAAACCCAGTGTGTACAGAATAAAAAGAAGCGCACTCAGAATCGCTCCCTGTGGAA
>JAUIMW010000484.1:0-17124 GCA_033557785.1 Enochrus cinctus
TATAGAAGGAAGAATTTTTTTGGGAATACTTTTTTATCTGATTAATTATTTTAAATTGTTTGTGGTTTGTGTTGTTTTTGATTTAAAGTGACTGTTAAGAGACAAAACATATTTTGTTAAGGTTCTAACATGTTTACAAACTACCCAACCCTCTGAATGGTTGGTTTAATGTTTAGTTAGCCAAGTTCAAGGCAGCTAGAACTATTTACTTTTTTGATTATTGTGTCTTGTTGTAATCAACTCCTCTGTTTAATTGTAGAGTCCTGATGAAGATTTAATAAAATCGAAACGTTGACTTAGATAGAACAAATAGCATTTTCTTATTAATCGTCATTCCACATTGTGGCTGTTAAAAAATTCTTCCTTCTATATTCACCAGCCAGTAGCCGAATAATATAATAATATATAAATATAAATATATACACACATATATATATAATATATATAATATAATATAATAATTGTTGTTTTGAAATATATTTTAACATGCAGTTGAAAGTCGGTGTTGTGTAGAATTTGCAATTTAGAATATACATTAAAAAATGACGGATGGAAATGCTAATAATTTGTTCAGTTTATGCCAATTTAGAATTTGTAAATATATAATATTTTCGGCTCACTGGTTCGAATTTTAGTTTAAAATGTTGTCGATTGAATAACCTGACGCTAATTAATTTTGATTATTTATTTAAGTGTGTTGTTTATTTTTATACGAACATTCAATGTTCATTCGTACATTTGTTACTTCCCCTCTCTCTATATTAAATTAAAAACACACAAAAACTCATCACTAATTGAAATTTTAACGGCCAAAAAAAATCACATAGACACACAGAAATACAGAACGGCCAATGCTACTTTTATTTATTATTTTTAAATACAAACAATATTTATTGATATTAAATATTGTGACAAACAATCATTTTTCTATCTACGCCCTCGACACATTTATTTTTTACCTTTTCAAATGAATCCGACAATTTCACATTTTTATACACTTTAATTAAAAAACTGATTTATACATGTTTTTATACTAAGTTTATCGTATTTTGCGTAAATGTGAATAAAAGGGAAGTAAATTTTTGAAGCACTTGCCCATTGTTCCGATCAAATTATTAGTTGGTAAATGTTTAAAAAGTATTTCCATTTTAAATAGAAAAATCAAACATTTCTACGTATGAAAGGTGGATATATATTAAACATAATGTAGATACATGTTGTGAGTGATACAAAATATGCCAATTTAAAAATTCAATTCTATCGCTTTTGTAAAATGTAACAACCTCTTTGATTTCTTTCTATCTTTTACATCAAATATTCGATATACATATATATGAAAGGTTTGTTGGGTTATTGCCGTTCTATATCTCCTCTTCTTCCATATGTGCCATCTACATCAATCATTTCTTATTACTATACCCATATAAGTACATGCTTTATCGAAATGTTTTTAAAACATTATTAAAAATCTAAATATGTATATTATTTTTTATGCTGTGAATGGAATGGTGAAATGAAGTTTTATATGCCATTTAATTATAAGAAGATTTTTAAATAAAAAATATTATTATTCTTCTTATCAAGTTAAGAAAACTAATAACTCCTTAAAATTCACATGATATTAAATATAAACTATTTTTATAGTTTTGAAACATTAACAACGAAGTTATGTAGAAAAAAATCATTTTATTTTAATTAGCTATAACTATAGTTAATAAGAAATTCCTATTTGCGGAATAAACTTTAATGTTTCAAAATTCTCTAATGTCTAATTTACATGCAAAGATAAAAGTCTATAATACTGTGCACCTTAGAGTAATCTGATCATAAGGTAAGCATTGTCTACAGGTTCGTCTGCGGTTTTTGACCAAAATTTATCTTTCTCTTCTAAAAATTTAATTTTTTTAATATAATATGCCCATTTGTTATCAGAAATCAATTGAAATTTTATAATTAATGTCGATAGCAATAAAACATCTGGCTGGGCTTTTCATCATTCAATCGCTTGTACTGACATTTGACGTTCGTAACGTTTTTTTCAGCTGGTACTGCATTGGTAAAGTTTGAATTTCAATGACAAATGTCATAGTTACATTTACTGTATGAAGACATAAATTGCATACTTCGGCAGCTATATCAACAAGAAAACATTTGTGGGTGCATAATTTAATTTTTTAAATCATATGCTTATATTTCGAAGACCCAACAAATATATAAAGCGGCATTTCAACCTAGTCTCGCAAGCATTCACGAACATACACAAGTGTAAAGATTTGTGAATGAAAACAGTACGAATTATTACTTAATTGTTTGTCCAGCCCACAATATATCGCAAATAACACATAAATTACGAGTAGTTGGCAATAGCAGGCAATAAACTAAACAAATTGTCTCGACTTCGTTTACTTGGAAAACATGCAGTAAGTATTTCCACTTACAAATTTTAATTATGTGACTGTTCGCGAACACATATGTTTGTCGGCATTCTTCCTATCACCTCATTTGCGCTCACAAACATTCAGCAGTGAATGTTTGTAGATGGAAACGAGGCTTTATAGTTGCAGTGATAAAAATTGAATTCACCATAGTTTTTAAAGACCATAAGTGTAAGTGACATCTAAAGCTTTTTTATATTTAGTAGTAGCTGTGGAATGGACTACCTTAGCATTTAAAGTAATTCTGTCAATGTTTGTTACAAGTCATATCGACTATTGATAACATCAATCAATAAAAACTTGTAAGTGATAGATAAAATCGATCTACTGTATTAAAGAAAAAAAAAACGTTTAAAGCTATTGTTGGGGATGTTTCCCATTGCAATTAGTGTATAAGTTGTGACTTCTCATGCTATGAAAAGCGTTTTACAGGATGTCCGAAAACTTGATCGTAGAAAATTGATTACGGAACACATTTGCGGAGCACCTTTGAAATACAATATAAAACTTATCAAACTAAGATATGGTCTCTGAATCTCCGTTTTGATACCTCCACATCCTTGATTTTAAACAAGTTTTTAATTTGGAGGTTCATAAAGGAGGACATAAATTTATTACTGAATTAGAAAATGATTACACAACAGGGTATATATAGTTGTATAGCACCACCAGGAGTAAATTTAGTTTTTTCCGCATAATATATATTTTTTAACTGCATTTTTGGAAAATAAGATTGAAAAGGAAAGTTTTGCAAATAGGCAATGCAATTGCAGGAAGCTGCTTGTTGCTGCATGTTGAGACATATTCATACGTGTATAGTAGACACCGCGCAAATTTCTGTGCCGTTACAAAGCGCTCTTTAAAAAAGTTACTACACTGCGGATGACCACCAGCTGTTTTTAACATCGTTGTATTTTTTAACGGTCGCTACTGTCTGTCAATGAATCATTTTTGTAAGGGTGTTTACTTTTAGAACAAAATACTACCCTAGAATTGCTTCATTTCGTTCTATTACACGCACTTTTCATGTTTCTATCGACCATATCAACATTAAGCATTAAAGATTTAAAGGCTGATGTTTACTTTATAGTAAAGAAGGTTGTAAAATTTAAAATGCTTGTATACCACGAGTTATATGCTGAGGTTCTCAATAGGTTTTTGCTATCTTATTAGTTAATTTTTATATTTTTTATTTTTAATATTTGATCTATATAATTTTGTGAAGAAATAAACGAGGGCGGAGTTTGTTGGTTTTGAAGGGAATCATGTTATTGCTGGTACCATATAAGATATTTGCACAGTGCAAAAATATTAGCATCATCATGACCAGATGAATTCGGTCAATTTTGTGAAGTCAGCCGCGGAAAAGTTATTGTTAAACAATGCTCTTTACCATAGTATTCGAATTAATAAGCCTCCAACAAAATGTTCAATGCAACAGGATATGATAAAGTGGTTATCAGAAAACAATAAACTATTCTCTGAATCAATAAGAAATTTCAATTTATGGAATTGATACATATAATAAATTTATATAATAAATTTAAAAAAAAAGAAATATACGAGCATTTTAAAGCACAACTTTCTTCGGTTGCCATTTTATCTTATATCATGTGTAACTTAAATGCTATTGAATTGATAAAAAAATGTCACCCGACATCAATTTAATACAGCTAAATTAGGTAACGCCATCTCCCAACAATATATATATATATATATATATATATATATATATATATATATATATATATATGTATATTATATATATAGTATAAAGTTAAATAATTATACCTTAAATCGCTCGACTCTAAGCTTCGGAGCAGCTATAAAGCCTGTGTCAAATTTAAATAAGTAAAGCTCTTTAAAATCTATGTTTCCCATTTATTATTTTGGTCTGTGGTCTGTCTTTCCCATAGTTGGTCTGCCAAACTTAAGTCAGCCTATTTGCAAGCCGGTTCAAAACTTGAAATTCCACAATCTTCGAGTGTAGGTTTATTAGAAAATGTTGTGAACGTGAGTGAACAGTAGGGTAATGATTTATATTACCCAGCGTTATAGTATCGACTCAGGTCCATTAAACAAAAAAAAATCGGTGATATGTTCTTTAATTATGAATTAGTACAGCGATGTTTTCTTGTGTAAAAATTTCGGAGGAAAAAACCCCACATATTTAAGGCAACAAAACTTTCAGTCTCACTTCTTGCCACCTTGGCATTTACTAGTCTACCTATATTTTAGGCGCTGGTCACTTTCTCGGAAGTAGCTCACTTAAACCTTCTCAATTAAGCTTCTGATATTCAAGGCTAACATCAAAGCTTCTTCAAAAACTACATCAATAATAATATTACTTAAAAAAGTCATAAATAAATATTTATTTCTTCCTGACTTGGGAATTACTTTTAATGTTCATTAGAATTTTGACTTTTTTGACAATATTTTTGATATATTTATGTAATTGAAGTCAATTATATCCTTTTATTAATAAGAATTTAAAATGTTTTTATTCGAGGGTCGCCAGTTGGACAGCGAATCTGTATTTGTTAAGGAAACAATATTGCGTGTTGGATATACGATAGAACATCCCTTACTTAATATGGCATCGATTTTTGCCTTAGCAAATTCACGAATATGCCACTTCATATTCGTAGTTTTATTGAATGTTGTTATAAAAAGGTGAAAAGACAATTTAGCATTTAATGCTAATAGAAAATAAATAAAATAACAGAGAACAAAATTTTATATCATATATTTATTGACATAAATATTGTGATAACTTTATACAAATTTTGTGCATGCATCAATGAACATTTATTTTAAAATTTTTTCATTCGGAACAATATTCAATAATTATGCACATTTTATCTATATGTTCAACGTTCACTCCTCCGAACAAAAAAAAACTATTACTAATATTTACATCGCACTGATCTCATCTCTTTTTTATATATGTATTTACAAATTATAACTATTATAACAATCATTCTATAATATCACGTCAAATTTCAATGACGTATAACAACAGCCAAAACAAACTCTACGGAGGAAAAAATAAATCAATCAATAAGGAAGACAGATTTTGATATAAAAATTTAACAAATAAATATGTATAGTTAATTACAACAAAATACACTGGTAATTGTAGTATTACTTATTTATATTATAAAAAATGACTAGATATTTTTAAAATAATTATTGTTTTTCGTTTTAAGCGACTTCTAAGTCTGAAGAGTCGTCTTCGCTATAAGTGGGAGGTGGTGCTAAGAGTCTCGGTTGCTCCACGACGCGACAAACACTATCTTCTTGTAGTTTCCTAACCCTTTCTTGCTCTTCTCGTTTTTGTTTCCTCCACTTAGCTCTCCTATTTTTAAACCAGACCTGCAAAGAGAGAATAAAACTTTTAATACAAATAAATACGTCATTTTCAGGCATTCTAATTAAAATATGTAAATATATAAGATATATTTGCAGGCAGCGGGCTGATTTGCAAATTTATTATCAAATTGTTGTGTTGAATTAACTTATTTTACATATTAAATGTTTTCCCCACTTGGATATCCTATCAAGATGGCATATCTGGCAAACAAAAGCGGAACCAATTGTGGGGTGTTGTTTGAAGTGGTCTAAATAATTTCGGAAATAATAAAGTTGACCACTTTACTGCCTCGAACAGTGGTAGCGATCTCTATCGGTAATTATACCCCATACAACCTTCTTTCATTGTTATTTGGGTTTAACTGCGCGAAAGGAGAGGGGTAGGTTTCCAAAAGGGGTATGAATAAAAGCATTCTACTTTTGACGTAGCGTAATTATTATATTTGCATCTAAATAATAATGCAAAAAAATTAAAGGTTTTTTTTAGTGGGAACAAAGGCGGTTTTTACTTCTTTTCTGCATTATTTAACCGGAATTATACAATAATTTTGCGCGTTTATTTGCTTTGCTATTGAAAAATTTCAAAATTGATTAATTCAAAATCGATCGTCTAGTAATTAAATGTTATAATCATGAATATTTATTGGAGGGGCAAGAACAACACATAAGCTTTGTAATTTCAAGTAACGTTCATGTATCAATCAATAATGTGAAAGTCAACAAATTAGAATATAGGTACGATGTTGTTTCTCGATCTCTGAAGAACATATTACTAAATTTTTATGTAATATATGAATGGTATACATACATGTACTGTAAAAAAGAACGCATATAAGGAACTAAGAAACGAGCACTTCGAACCGATATAAACAAATAGAAACATAAAAATAAACAAATTGAGAGCAACTTGTAGATGTTCATAATTTACAAAATTCAAGTGTAATGTTTAAATCTCGGTTACACGTTAAGAAGCAAGCAAGATGAAAATGTCCACAGTGGAAACTGTTTCATCATTTTAGTGAGTATGAAGCGCATAATAAATAATACCAATTAGTTCGGTCGCTGGATGTCAAAGCGTTATTTAAGAGAGTTTTATATAATAATAAGGCTTGTTGTCGACTTTGTTTGTGTCACCTGTTCTTTGATCGTATTCCGTCAGGCGAAATGCACCCGACTCGATTGTTCGTCTAGAACTAATACTAATTTGTTCAGTTCTCTCAGTCCGTCATATTGTTACATTTACATGTGTGTTCTGCTCTACTCTGTTTGTGACGCTGACGATTGTTGTACCGGAAAATATCGCACCCTACCTACCCTACCCGCTTGCGTTTCAATTCAACTCCACTTTTTCCCAACTCCGTAGAATCATCAAGCTTACATTTTAAATCAATTCGGATTTATGACAAACATCACTATTGGTCAAACACGTGCGTATTATATTGACAGATTGAAAGAAAAAGATTTCTTCTATATACAAACGTACACAATAAAATTGTTTTATACATGTGACATATACCTGTTACGTTATACAGAAGGATAATTAAATGAAACGTGTTCCGCTCTGTTGACGTGCAAAGAAGAGAAAATTCAATCTCGAAATATCAAATGATGTCTCTTTCAAGTCGTATATAGCTTTGGGTCTGGATTTCTACTTACTTTATCAAATAACTATCTACTTTCGGATAACATTTTTCAATTTCGTTAAATCTTTCCTACGGCTCCGAACAATATTATTATTATTTTATTTTCCTGCTTTCTACTCGGCACGATGTGCATATTGAAACGTCTAGAATAAAATAAAAATCAATATTTAATTAGATGATGGTTGACGTCTAAGCAATAATAATAAAAGGGGGGTTCTGATTGTTTCTTTAATACGGTAATTTCTGTCGAGGTAAAGTTGGAAGGTTTCACCGGAACGGTTGGTGTATATTCTTGTTAAAATTTAAAAGAGAATCCAAAGAGTGGATATTAATGAAGTTGTTTCGCGATTTGCATGTTTCTTAATAACTCGTTCATCTAACTTTTGCCTCATTAACTCGCTCCTTTAACTTTGATTATTTTCCGAACCGTTAGTTAATTACAAATTTAGATATTCCTCTCTTTCGAGCGAAAACTTGATTTTCGTTGCTTTTCTTTAAGATATTTTATTACGCCGTTAATTACTCCAATTAAGAAGGGAATATTAACTAAATAGAAATTTAATAACATAAAATCCTAAAACTTTGCTACGTTCGAACTTTCAGATCATAAATTTTACTCCCTGCCTTGTTAGCTTCGTTTATAACTCCTTCAACTTAAACTCTAAAATGTCACCTTCGACAATAAAAAACTTATATCTTTACTTTTCGATTATTTTACGCTTTACTTCATTTTCTTACACTCGAATTTTTCTTTAAATGGTGTAATAGACGGTTAAGAAGCAGATCGCATGAGTTTACAATTATCCTAGCATGTTATGAATAAAATGGTAGTGCCGTTAAAAAAATCAAAAACACAAAAAACCAATGCAAGTGTAACAGAAGTTTTTCAAATGCACAAACTTATATTCTTATATATAGTATATTTTTCTAAAATATTTGCATCGGATGAAAGATAAAAAAACAGAAAAGAAAATAGCTGACGTCAAACATGTAATGTAAATAATGTAAATAAATACTCAGTCTAGATGTTAAAATTGAGAGGTGTAACTCCGAAACAGTAATTTATATAAAATGGCCTAAAGGGCAAAACATTTACAAACCAAATTTCCAAAAGGCGTTCAGTGTCTGTTCTAACGCCAGTTGGTAGAAGGGCAAGGAAAGAAAAAGGCAATATATTGTGCAGGGACTGGTTTTCGTAACACGCATTTAGATTTAAATTCAGATAGATGTATATATTTGGTTAAATAATAAAATAATGTTATAAGATTTTTGGTTAGCATTGTCGGCGTGCGTAGCTCTCCATCTCGGTCCGACAGTTGGTGTTTCTTCGTCGCACTGGAGCCCCCGGGACACGATCAATGTAACTGTAATTAACCTTCCGTTGAATTTTTGATCCACTTGAAACAATGAAATGTTTTGAGACTAAACAAAATTAGCCCTCCCCGTTGTTGATACGCGGTAATAGAATAATCTGACTGCCGCTCGCAGAGAGAGATGGATATTCAGATTGCTAACGCAGTTTACACAGCGAATACCGAAAACATTCGTTCTAACAAACCCCCTACATCGGGTAATTGTTGCCACATTCTACCCCCGATCATTATTATAAGCTTACATTACATATCTATCTACATATGTATATATTTCTACACATACGTTATTATAGTATTGTTTTACTTCTTGTTAGTACGAAATGTACAATTTAACAATAAGTCGTAGTATAATCTTTAGTCCAAAATGTCCTTTTAAATTTAAAATAAAAATGAAAAATAGCACAGTCTAAGTATACTAATTGATTAAGTCTAATAGTTTTGTATTTAATGTTAAGTGCAGACATAATACAGGAAAATTAATTTAAACACTTGTAGTCAAAATGAATTTTATTCTTTCAGGAATAATGTATTACAGCTTATTAATCTTATGTAAAACTTGGGATCTCCCTGCACAAATCGTGTATCAGCTAGTTACTCCTTTGACTTTATTAATTCATGACATACCTAGTTTTTTAAGAAAGCTGTCTAGGAAGACATGCTTTATTAATTACGTCCCCTTTATTTATCTTGTTTATTGACGTATGATTATTGCTGAATTAGTACAGTGACGCATTTTGCAGCATTAATATTATATTAATAATGGTTTTATGTTAATGAAAATTTAAAATTAAAAACCAGATTGCGCCCAGTTCTTCTTTATTGAAATTCGTTCTAATATAAGGGATTTTTAAAAATAATTGTTGGTTTATGCAAAACCATGTTTATTCAATAGAATACATACAATTATTAATTATTGCGCAGACAAAGTTTATATTTTATTACAAAACAGCATTTTATTCACAAAAAAATATATTCATCGCTTCGTACAACATTACCAAAAAAAACGGATTAAAATTTGAGTAGAATTAATAGGATTGTTTATAATTTTTGTTTACTGTTCTAGTAAAGTATTTTATTATTAAAAATTGCATTGTGTGTTCTTTTTTTCTGTAAATTACCCCCGGATGAAAATCTGATAATTGGAGAGGAGATAAAAGATAGAAAAGTTTTTATTGTTTTTATTAAAAAAAAACTCATCTTTAATTCAAGATATTTCTGTTTGCGCTAGCTCAAAATACCGAATATCTCTTTTTGCCTAAAGAATTTCATTTTTTATCAATATGTAAAAATTATTAATAAAAATGGAAAATGAGTTTACATCAAATTCTAGAGCCAAATGTACTATTCTACTATTCCGTACACTAGTAGTATAAAGCAGAAGTTTAATTACGGGCTGAAAAAAAAAAAAGTTTTATAGTCCCACTTTTTCTCAAAAGAATTTCTTGTTTTTAAATATAAAATACATGTTCAAATAAATAAATTAATTATTAGTTTATCCTAGTAGCCCAACTTAAATCAGAAAAATTAAACAAATAAGAAAAATATAGTAGTTACACCAAAACATTTCAAATGCATTGATCAATAATTTTACCCCAAATAAGTATATTGTATTTTATAGATTTATTTTCTTTTGGGTTTTTATAGTAGAACTACAAGTATATACACTTATACCACACATCCGTTTAAGTGGTACTGGCTAAATTGACGTTCTGGGACAGTGCATGTATTTCCTACGTCCTTGCAATAACTATAAAAAAATCATAGTCGTCGTGATAGCCTAAGGGTTTATACATGGCTTTTGGACTTATGGGCAGTGGGTTCGATCCATGATCGCGGTGATGATTTTTCTGATTGGGGAAAAATGTTTATTGTCTCATTATTATCGGAAGTACCACGTTTGACCTCATAGTAGAAACTGATTTAAAAAGTCAAAAATAATTCCCAAGTTTTCGATCAACGTCGTGATCTTCCTTAGAGGGATAATAATGATATTTATTATTATTATTATTACTCCCTTGAAGAAGATCACGACGATGATCAAAAGCTCGGGAATTACTTTTGACTTTTTTAATCAATTTTTACATATTATTTATTTTTTTTACACACATTTCATGTTTATCGTTCTCGTTATATATTAAGTAACAACAAATATCTTCCTAAACACACTTGAGTAATGTTTGCCGATTTGTACCGTTATAGTTAAATAAATGGATTGTTTTTTATATTTTGTACATTTTTTACAGATTTCTTACAAAAAGTAGCAGTGACACTTATTTAAAAAAAAATAAGTATTTCCTATCCTTGTCTTTTACATCACTAGCGATCTGCCAGTATATGGCCTTACATTTGACGAAACACTGTTTTGTATTTTTCTTTAAAAAAAAGATCGATCGATACCGTATCTCAGTTAACCATTAAGCCCCATCTTCTATTTAGTAACCGGCCGCAAGGGACGCCCGTTTAAACCGATATTTAAGGAAAGAATAGCGGAAATTCCCTTATGTATGTCGCTAGCGACCGGTCGCTATATGGAAAATGGACCTTATTTTCGTACATTTAATTACTTTATAGTACAGAGAGTTGTAAAATTAACGCTTGCGCATCACTATTGGTTCTCAATAGCTTTTGTTATCCTTAACAATAAAAATAAAAAAATGTAAATTGACTTTCTAGGTACGTTACAAAGTACGATCTCATAAAAATGAATTAAATGCACGTTGTTGGTTTTTTTACTTATAGATGCTGGTTTATCCACCCACCGTATATTTATGTAATGAGTATAGTACGATTTAAAAATTTAAAATTTAGTCCTCGGTAGATGTTCGGGTACCGTTAAAACGCATTAAAGTCACCTACATTAACATAAAATCTCATCAGGAATTTCGCTAGTTGTAAACAATGTTGATTGTAATTTAAAAATTTTGGTTCCGCCTTGCTAATTTCTTTTTTCTTTCCAATTTTTGCCAAAAATAATTATAAATTAACAATTTTTCTGGAAACTCATTAAAATTTTAATGGTTGTCTATAATCCTACTTATAATATTATGTTCCTCGCCACATGTAAAACAAACACTATATAATTCTTTTAGTTTAGTCCTTTATTTAAACATTAATCCAATTGTTGACATTGGCAATAGACTTGAACGTAACTTAATGTAAAATGGACAGAAGAACAAACAGATTGAGTAAACAACAATATATGCTGACACATTCTGCCACCCATCACGATCTCCTTAAAAATATTTCCGTAAATATCTCCAACTTTATTTGTCCCACTACAACTTGCAACGGTGTGAGAAAGACGGAGAATACTTGGAAAAGTAAAAATGCGGAACGAAAAAATTTAGTAGCCTGTTTGCACAAGGATTGTACTGTTTGGATTGGCTTTGACAATATTTAAAATTCAAATTTTTAACATCATCGAATACATCAAACACAAATGGGAGCAAAAAGTAAAAATCTGACGCGGAACAGTAAATAAAACGATTTGATTTCTAGTATAATGAGATCAGAAGGGAATGAATTTCAGAAGAAAAAAGCTGTTATATTTAGAAATCGGTTTTAATTTGTCGGACAATTTCTGCATGGCTTCAGACATAAAGCGTTTCCTACAATGAAGGGAGTTTTTCAATCGGGGGACCTTTTATTAACCCGAAAACTTATGCAAATAAAACGATTTACTTGTAGGGTATCCGAGAATCGAAAATAAAATCGGCACATGCCGCACCTCAGAGTGAATAGCCAGAACAGAAACCAAATCTAAAATTTATATAAACACACGACTCGGTTATCGAATTCCAATTTTAAAAATGAATAATTCAAATTCTAGTCTAGATTTATATTCTCAAGAAAGCTTTTCGAATTACCTTAAGTACGATTTATTTTTCTTGTAAGACATTTCTCTTTCTTTCGCTTGATGAATAACAAAGGAAATACCGAACGAATTGAAATATGGAAGTCTATAACATACAAACATTTTTCGTGACGTATTTGAAAAATTCTCAATAGAAATTCTTTATTGATTTGAATATTTTCCATAAAATCCGTCATATCGAAGTGTTATTTCAGATATGGCGAATAAGAAGGGTTTGTTATCAAAATTAATCTGCAGAGTTAAAGTGGTGAGGGAGCTATATATCCTCCGTCTCTTTTAGTAGTCGTCGAGAAGGAAGACTGTGAAAACATTCGCTCCATTTGCTAAACTAACTAAACTGCTTTGGCTGTTATTTATATTGCGGAATCTCCCTTCACTTCACTATATCCACCCGACTCTCGCTGCTACCGATTCCAATACCATTTCTCATATTTAAATATATCTTTCTTTCTCTTACTTACTCCTACTCTACTATGTATATGCTAAGTAAATTTTAACCGTAAAGATGAGCTTTTTATGTTTATTCACCTTAAATATACATAGTCGTCTAACCATTGTGCTGTACAGTTACTGCTTTTGTACCACCACTCTACTTCTTATTCTTTATTTCTATTTCTCTATTGCATCGGACAACTTTAATTTTCGCGATATTTATTACAGCATATATTTAAGTTTATCACGTTTTCTTTAAAAATTATCGTACTAATTTAAATAAATAGAATGCACTACTCATTTTTATATTAAAAAAATTAGTAGTTAATACAACAGCAAACTTCAATCGATTATTAAATCGTCTCAGATCTACTCTCCTACGACATAAGGTGCGGTTACAAACGTATTTATATGTTTGTGAACAATATAGCGAATTAAACTTATTTTAAAGAGCCAAGGTGGCTCGATCGACGAACGACCGGTCAGCGCTAGCCGCAGTTAAGCGGAGTCGACTTCTGTCTTAGCTCGGCTGGGTGACCTGTCCGGGGCCTGGTTGCCTTGGTCCGCGCAAAATGAGCTTAGATCCCGGCGAAGCGGTTAACTCAAGCAAAGGGACTTGCCTTCCAACAGGATTGGAAGGCAGATCTCTAAAAAAATTCAGTTTATCAACTCTATGTGACTTAACAAATGCAATATTACAACTCTAATAACTATATACATACAACAATACTTGTTAAAGTTGTTTTTAAAAATAATTGAGTCAGAATAACACGAAGAACCAGGAAATTGTCATTTTAAATAAAAATATATTTAATTAAATATCTGACTTAAAGAAGCTTTAAAAAATGCATTATCGACTAAGTATTTGGAAATTGACTTCCTGAAATTGATCCCCGTTAAAAATGTAAAAGCAGCCAATACATAAAGCAACCTTTTCAGCACTTAAAATATTAAAGGTTTAATAACGTTTTTAGCGATCGATCTTTTGATCCATAATTGGCAACAAAGTTTTTAGTTCGAACCCCCCACGTTACAAAAGCGGATTCGGTAATTTTTAATTCGCGCGTTTCATTTGACATAGGAGACCGAAAAGGCAGCCAATCTACAGTTACCGTAACATAACCGCCTCCTCCCTATGTAAAACAAACATACCAAAGCAGCACTGGAATTATTTCAGAGATGTGATTGTATTTATTAATGCGATGATATGAGGTATCGGATGTGGATTTAGTCCGCTTTTCATTTCGAACAATGTACACAGGGATTATTAAATATGTTATTGTTAGGAGAAAGACGCCAACCCCATAACGAGTGAGCCTTTATTTTTATTAGGGGCTCCGAGAAAGCTTAATAGTACATAAATATTATGGGTTTTACTAGATACTTGAGCATTAATTGATTCGCTGTTATTTTAAGTAATCGCCATGAGAAAATGACATATTTTAAAACACAATGCAGGAAATGGAAAAGGTGCTAGAGTCACTTGTTCTTCAAATGCACACTTAACTTAAATTTAAGAGTTTTTATGCTTTCAATAGGTGCGTATAACAGGTAGATAATTTCCTAACAAGATTATCCTTATTTCTTTCTTTAACAAAAAGACTTTTACGGTAGCAAGCACAAAGTACAGTGGCCATAAAAATTAAATGGTCAAACACAAAAGTTTAACATTATAGGTTTAGGGCAAAGTTAATCATTTAAAACGTCGGAAAATAGATCTATATTTAAAGTAAAATACACAAACAGTCATAGTGAATTATTTTCTTTAGTCTGAAAAGGAATCTAGTTCTTAAGTTCTAACACGGTAAAGCAATTACTACAAAATTTAAAAGTGTGTAATCCACTTATTTGAGTTCCTAACAGGGGGTTCAAATCTTAATGGACATCCCTCTATCTCTCGGGAGGAAACTCGGAGAAAAGCTTTTCCTCCTATGTACACACTACCTACAGGTTTACACATTCTCTTTGTGTTTTCTATTCCAAATATCACCTTAACTTTACAAATCTTATTTTCGGTTAATGATACTCTAAACCCTATACTTCAAGTGATACAGTTTTGAAAATTTAATTGATTGGGTACCAGGAGGTAATCAATCACCGTTATACAAATGAAGAACTCCAATAAAATGCAAAAATATTCTTTTTTATCCTGTATTTAATAATCTAATGTCGATAAATTGTTATTACATTCCGATACCGGTAATGTATACCTCTATTAATCTAATTATATTAGTATTTTAAGATGTAATTAATATTATTAATCTGAGAATATACTTTTATTGTAAAGTAGTACTAATTAACTTGATGTATCAGTTTCTGTGATTGTTACAAATCGCGTTAAATTAAGTAAAACTGTGCATTGAACAAATTCGCATGCAAATTAACGTACATAATTTTTTCCGATGAAAATAAGTGAAACATGAAATGTAATGAAATTGTAGATCAATTATAACGGGAATTAATTGAATAAATGTCAATTAGTGTAACACCATTGGAAGATCACAGGATATGTAATACAAATCACATTTGACAATCAGAATAATGGATGTTTTTGATCTCCTCCTTTAAGCCGAAATGATTAAACGTATTGATCCTGATATGGTTATGTATCGTGTCGGTGACGGTGTCGGTGTATTCGTTGCCTGGCTCACAATCATCTATTTAATACACACCTGCAATCCTCTCTTAATGTTCTGCACATCACACTACTAATCTATTTCAATCTGGGGGAGTAAACTACTTCATTGTTACACCACCCTCTTTAGTTTTATACTATTCATTAACTAATTCAAATTAAAGTTGCATCATTGACTTACCTCTACACGTTCTTCTTTTAAATCGACTTTTAACGCCAATTGTTCTCTCAGGACCACGTCAGGATAATGAGTTTGTTCAAAAGTAGCTTCCAGCTGCTCTAATTGTTCTTCACTGAATATTGTTCTGTGCCTTCTCTTTCTTTTCGGGGGTTGGTGTTGTGGATGGTGTCCGTGGCTACCCACAGACATGGAAGCTGCTTGAGAAGCTGCCGCCAATGCATGCACGTATCCAGGATAAAGACCCGGGTATGCCATAGCTGCGAACAAAAGATTCGCTTAAAATGTTAAAGGTAATGAAATGGTGCGTTAACATCCATCTATTAGAAAAGCGTTCTTGCATAAACTCGCAAGGTATTATTCATTTAATTCTGTGTTTGGTGGCACAATCGATAAGTGCTCGGAGGAAAATCCTCTCTAAGAATATGGAGATGTAGATGTGTAGAAGAGAGGATCGGGGCCCGATCAAGCGAAAATATTTACGGAGCTTAACCTCTAAACATTTTGTGCTGGTGTGAGAGTACATCTTAACCTTTCAATATTCACAATTCATCAATCACTTTACTTGAGTTTTAAATCTACCGAAAATTATTCCTTCCTCGTGTATTTTATACTAAGTATAAAAATGCGAATGTGGAAATATTTCTAGTAAGAGTAAGCTTTTAAATCGGCGTCTCTCGGGACTAAAACCAAAGTCTTATTTAAAAATGTACTGTTGCCCCTCTCTGGTGCGTGGTTGTGTATGTTGGGAGCAGGGAGGGCTCTCGACTGCGCCACTAACTAAAGATCTCTTGGGGTTTCAAAGAATAATATTATTATTTTATAATTTCAAATAACCCCAAGCCTTTTCTATTGATTCTGATTTCTGCACTAACACAATGCTTACTGCTTACTTCTTTAAATTCTCTCCAATTTTCTATTCTTTTCTCTCAAATCAATATCTCTATTTGCGATTTCAATAATAATCTGATATTTATATAAGACATTTCTAGATTTCAATTGTTATTTTAATTTTCGTTCATATTCGTAGACCTTATTGTTTTGTATTTACTATTCATGTTACTCATTAAGCTATATCCTAGACAGTTTTTTTAATTTAATAAACTGTATATATATACATATATATATATATATATATATATATATATGTATATATATATATATATATGTATATATATATAT
>JAUIMW010000485.1:0-17118 GCA_033557785.1 Enochrus cinctus
TTTTTATAACTAATACAAATACAGTCAGATTTTTGACAGTTGGCGTTCACGTCATTGATTTCTGGGTCAATTTTTGATGAAAATGTATGATTTTATCTTTGTCTAAATGTTACTTTAATAACGGAATAAACAAAACACGAGGTAGAGATTTTGATTTTCAATGTACATGCTTGAAGCTGTGACAGAAAAACTGTAGCAATCACAAAATTTTCGTGTTAAACAACGCTTAAGGGATTTTTTATAACTAATACAAATACAGTCAGATTTTTGACAGTTGGCGTTCACGTCATTGATTTCTGGGTCAATTTTTGACGAAAATGTATGATTTTATCTTTGTCTAAATGTTACTTTAATAACGGAATAAACAAATATAGAATCATACCTTTTTATCTCACCAAAGCATAAACAAATCTGAAACCAATTAGAACCACTATTTATTTTTAAGAAATACAGATATATAGATGAGTCATATTTGTCGCCTCAAACACGAACAAGTTTATTATTGAAATTTTCAGTAAATTGTTGTACATCTATGGTATACAAAGTTTCCTTCGTAAAAGACTTCTAGGTAATGGCAAGTATAATTTACTACAATTACATGTTGTCTTATGGCAGCTATTAATAGTTTCTTAACTTTAACTGAACAAACACTTTCTCACATGTTAGCGATGTTATATACTCCTTGGCATATACCATACATGCGAAGAATACCAATGGCAGACCAGATTCATCCAATGCCATGACATAGTCGCGTGAAACAGAATCTTTGCAAAAAAAACCAATTAAAAAATTTTTTTTACCTCAGGACAAACCTTATGTAACTAATAGTTTTTCTTTATTTTAAATTGAGAAGGACATTATATATATACCTCTTATGTTATGTTAATGCCCCTTGTAGCGAAACAACCAGCACAGTGCATAGTTTTGAAATCACTGCTCCACACTATAACATACTTAGTTTATGTGTATAATTTCCTATTAAATAAAAATCTCGTGTAAGAGCTTTTATCATGCAGCTATCATATTTATATGTAATATTTAATCGAATTGCATATGTGTATAAAATTCACGTAAAATTACACCAATTAATTTCAATAAAAAAGTGTTTTCTGTAAAAACTAAAATGCATCCTATTTTTATAAATGATCTCATTATAAACATTTAGTTCATAAATAAAATACAATATCATATTAATGACTTCTAAATAGCTGCAAAAAATATTGATTATAATATTTATTGAGATGATAAGAAGCTGTCAAATCTCATATGTACAGTTAAAGTATACATAAAATTTACCATTCACTTGATGTTAATTTTTTTATCAAAGTCAAATAGTTACAGTGGCTAACTTATTACATACCTAATTTTTATTTACAGTACCTATGCACTATGATGACCACTGCAGAGTTTGTCACAAACTGGGAGATCTCCTTTGCTGTGAAACTTGCCCAGCAGTCTACCACTTGGAATGTGTTGATCCGCCATTGGTGGACGTTCCAGAAGAAGATTGGCAGTGTAACATCTGCAGATCACATCGTGTGTCCGGGGTAGTAGATTGCATTTTAGATATTGAAAAACAGGGTCAATTATGTAGACAAGAGCATATTGGATGTGATAGATTTGGAAGAAAATATTATTTTCTATGTCGAAGAATATTTATAGAATCAGATGACGGCGAAGTTTGGTATTATACAACCACAACGCAATTTGAAGAACTACTTAAAGTGTTAGATGGAAATGATATGGAAGCTGCCCTATGCAGGGAATTACAAGACTACAAAGATGAAATTTGTAGGCAGATGGAGTTGACTGAAAAACTGACAAATCAATTCAAAGGAAACAAAAAATCCTATTTGGAGGTGGAAAATGGTAAGTTCTTATTTTTTTTGCTCGACTTTTCCCTTGTAATTTATTTCTTTGGTATAGCTCAAATAATCAAGACTCTTAAAGAAATTGAAGACAAGAAAGAGGAAGAAAGGAAAGAAAAGGAAAAGCAATCTGCTGAGGATATGGTAGCAAAACTTCATGAAGACAATAGTGATTCAACGCCAGACAATGTTCAATTGAATGTAGAAAGTTCAGAAACAGTTACAACTACTGTTGAAACTAAAACAACCACCACTCCTGATACTGTAACTGAAGTATCTACAACAACCACAACAGTTACAACAACCAGTACCGTTACTAAATCGAGCTCACCTGATCTTACAATGGATTGTGATTCACAAGATATTGATGATGAAGATCCTAACCGTGAAAAAGACATTGTTACAAGATCCAAAACTGGATCTCTGACACCACGTACATTCAACATAGATGATTTGCGTCGAAGGACAACGGCTATTCTAAATCGAGATGATCCTGATAAAAAAGATGAAAGAATGACACGTTTAAAGTCTAATCAAATCGCAAATGGAACATATTTATTTAAGCTAGGAAATGACAATCAATTTAAGTCGTATGTAAATCAATATGCAACAAATATAATAGCGTTAAATAAACCCCAGAGAAATGAGGAACGTGACAAAAAGAGACATTTATCACATAAATTTTCACTTACGACAGCTTCGGAATTCAAATGGGTAGGAGGCATAAGTGGGCATAAGACCTTGCTACTAAATACTTTGAGGCAAACAATTTTGCAATTAGAACAAGCCATCCAAACTCCATTCATGCATCCCAATTGGTCCGTAGTAAGAAAACACTGGCTTAATATTGTAGGAGCCTGTCAACAGCCTAAAGACTTTGCAAAGGCTCTTATTGTTCTTCAAGCTTGCATAAAACCTGTCGTTTTCGCCAACGTATGGCATGAACAACTAGGACATGTTAAACTAGCCAGAATAACAGCTGCTGAACGTGAAGAACGTAAAAAAATTGAGAAAAGGGAAAAGAAAGAAAGAGAAGAGGAAGAAGAACGTAACAGAATGATTGTAACAGGTTATGTTAAATATACAATGGGTTTTAAACACCAGTTATGGAAGCAAAAAGGTGAAGAATATCGTATTCATGGTAGATGGGGTTGGTTGTGGTTATCAGCAGCAAGGGTTCATAAAATTGTTGATTGTCATAAACTTGGGCTTTTCGCTGGTCCTTCTAAATATATGGTGCAAGTCCGTGATACTAACGGTACTAAAATTCTTTCTGTTGATCCCAATATGTATAATTTCATCACAAAGAAATTTGACGTGGATGATGGTGTTAAGGAGGAAATTAAAGAAGAGAAACAAGAAGACGGAAGTGGGGACTACAAAAGGGCTTCAGATGAAGTTCCCAACCCTTTGAAAAATTTGAAAATTGTTAAACCAATTACTGAAGTAGAAGAGATCGATGTAAGTAAAGCATTGACTGTTCCGGGTCGAATGTTGTATCCCAAGGTTGCAGCCAAGTCAAAGTTGGATGATCTTCTGCATCGTAGAGTGCAACTTAAATTACAAGAAGAAAAAAGAATTGCTCAACAAATTAAGCCCGAAGAAATTAAAACCGAAGAAGAAAATGTTGATGTGGAAAATGACGATGTTGATTTAGAAGGTGAGGGGGGATTGGAGAAACAACTTAACAATATGATGTCTGGTAAAGTTAGTACAATAACAAGCAATACAGCAAACGTTAATAGAGAAATGCTAAATACCATAGCTAAGAAAATCCAAAGTTTAAGACTGCATTATACTTCCATTTCAAAATTAGCAAAGGATTATGTGTGTTATTCTAAAGGATGCAATACAAACACAAGTACCTTAACAAGTACTTGTTATTCACCACTTTGTCTCCAAAGAAATAAAGTTAGGAGAGAACTTTTGGCTCTACTACGTAAAGCAAATGTTCACACTAATACTCCAACTGGAACAATTACGAAATTGCCAGGGCTTTTAGCAACTCAGTTGCAACAACCGCCTAGAAAAACGTCGATTTTAGAACAGAAACTTACTGAAAATCAAGTGAATACTTCAAAAGATGCTCCTTCTGAAGCATCTATTTGTAAAGATCTGGCTTCCGCATTATTGACTGCACCTAAGTGTGTAGATGAAGAGAATTCGGCTTATATACCTAAAAAATTAGTTGATACGCCAAAGGTTAAAGAGGAAATTAAAATGGAAACTGATGAAATAGATGTAGCTGGAGAAGTTGAAGTCTCTGATGATAAAATGGAAGTGTATGTGGAAAAGACTAACTTGCCAGCTAGTAAAAAATCAAAGAAAAATAGTGAAAGTGAACATGTTGTGGTAGATATGGAACTGGAGGAAAATATTCTAAACAGTACTATTACCACAATTACAACTTCGGTAAGTTTTTGTAGTTTTTTATATATATTTTTTTTTAATAAACAAATATGAATTTACAGCATACTACAACAACTACAACTAAACAAACTGTAATAGATGGTGCTCTGAAAACAGTTGAAGCAAGTAAAAGTTCAACAGATTCTGTTAAAGTGTCTTCAAGTGTAAATGGCACTGGAAGGACGATACAAACATTGAATGCACGATCTACAATGTATAGTGCTCAACAAAACAGAAGATTTTGTGCCTACAGAACAACAGTTAGAAGAGAAGAAAAAGTAGTTAAAACAGAACATGCTGAAGATGGTACACAGCGAATTTATTCAACCACATCTTCCGAAGGAAAAGTCTATTTAAAAAAGGTTGTTAACTCTCTTATAGATAAGCGAAAGAAAAGACAAATTGTTAAATATCCTGTTTGCTCAACGTTCTATACAAAAAAAGGAATTAGATCACTTTTAGTTTTGCCTAAACATGAAATAAGAAAATTGGCTCGACATGCCGGTAGAATTTTTATAAACGGATTCCATGCTTTAGCCAAACCTAATAATAGTATTTGGCCTTATCCGTGTGCAAGACCACTGTTTAAAACCTGTTGGGTTTATCGAACGGTAAACTTGAAATCGTTGGCTGCGGCAGCATTACAGTTGAGAATATTGTGGGCTTGCTTGCGATGGGACGACATGCAAGTGAAACCACCTAATACAGAGGGAAAACACCAAATTACTACAGAAACAGAAATTTTATCTTTAGAACTTCTTAAACATCGTCATGTGGGACAGTTCATGGAGAAAACTCAGTATTTAAGAAGAAAAGTTGTAATTCCTCTTGAATTACCAAAAACAGTTAGAGGTATGTTATTTAGAAAAAAATGTATTTCAATGTTAATGTTTTTTTGTTTTTGTAGAAGTTACATCGATAAGAAGTGGTCTCCGCAAAAGAAAACGACCAGAATCACCACAAAGCACGGATCCTCAAGTGTCTGAAGAATGGGTAGATGAAGATAAGCTTGAACTCTGGGAGATTAAACAGTATGGAGAAAAGTAAGTTAATTTTTGATATATAAATTTTATTTCTTGACATTAAAAAATTTATTTACCTCTTTTTATTAGAAATAAAACAATAAGTGTTGGTGCTGAAAGTTTTTTATTACATTTTACAAATTAAAATCACATTATTCGACAGGTTTTTAAATATCCTTGATTACATTTTTTTTTTGTTGCTCAAATGTATCTTACACTAGTTTTAATAGAATTAACATATATTTATTTCAAGTGTATTGATATACGAAATAAATTATAATAAATTGCTTTTTGTTACAACACAGATGATAAACAAACTACACAATTTTGCACATTTATAAATGTGGTTCCTTAGAGGTAGAACATTTGAGCACTATTTAAATAGACAACACATTGTAATGTTTTTGCAGTAATTTTTTTAAACTTCTTTTATATTTTCACTTTAAATTTGAAATATCAGTATGTAGGTCAAAACAATATTTGAAAAGTTTATGGTGCTTTTTAACAATTTTGCAGTATAATTGGACAATAATTGAAGTTATTGTTTCTGCATGTAGTAATTGTTTTGTCGCTTTACATTATGCATGTAATACACTAACAGCCTGCTTTGTGTGTGTTGCCACAGGATAGAGAAGGCTAATGCTCAAGTTATAACTAGGAGTCGAACCGGCAACCTTCCTCCACAACGAGCAATTATTGAAGCTGACACCACTAAAATTGTTGTGAGTGGTAAGGCTACCGCAGAAGAAATTAAGGAAAAAATGGAACAACAGTTGCGCTTGCAGCGAGCCGCACATCAACAAAAACGTGCCCTGGAACTTAAAAATCCACAAGGTCAAGTTATTAAAATGGTTGGAAGTACAGCACAAGGTAAATGATTGATGAATTTATTACTTTTATTTAAACGTAGCATTACTTTATAATTCTTGAGATACTGTTAAGAATTCTTCACATTAAATGTTTGTATAATTAAAACCACTTTCAACAATATTTGTTTAGTGGTAACTTTGGTTGTTAACGTAGTACCTTTATAATAATAATAATAATTATTAACAATAATATCAACATTACTTCATACAAACTCTTGTGAATTTAACTTTAAATTATAAGTTTACAACTTAGGTATATTACTGTATCAATTCTTGCTCAATTGTGTCATCACATATTTAATTAAAATTTGTCTCATTTGTGGATAGGTTCAGAAGTAATTGTTAAAGCTGCTGACATGTTCCAATTACAGTATTTAAGATTTTCTGATATAACGTAGTCTTCAGTATGCAGTTAGTAATATATTGAAAAAGTCATTATTTTTACATCAACACATTCTCAAGTCTTTTTTCTTTTAAGAAACACAGATAACTCTTATATCAGATTTTGCATATGTCTAAGTTTCTTATCTCAAAGCCTCATACGAATTATCCATGGCGAACATGTTAACTGTAAATAATTTTGGACTAGATTTTGTCATTAATGTTTGCACTTGATTTATTTAAATCCATAAGGCTTCTAAGATATTTTGTAATAATATACCCATAATTGAAAAAAGTATTGGGTATCATATCGTTGCATAATCGTTTTTTGGGCTGATTTTAATATTTAGAGGAAGATCACATAATTGTCGTTTTTCTTGGCATAATCAGTATTGTTGTATATACTTTCTTAAAAAAAAAATCGTTAAATCTCAGCACATTTCTTTAATAAAACCCTACCTCAAATTGAGATCTAGTGTACTGATATTGAATAAAACTAATGTATTTTATAAAATTAGCTTTATAATACAACATATTTCCTACATTTACTTTAATGGAAAAATATTTTTTTAACAAGCTGCTTCTACAACCACCACAAAACCAACAACTACTAATACTCCAATACAACCTAAAGGTATGACTATTTATTATGTTGGTTGAGCAATAATTAATTAATTAAATGTTAACACCTTGTAATAAAAATTGTATAGCATTTCCAATTTCTGAATTTCCAGTTACAACCGCCGATGGTCAAATGAAAATTCTTAAGAATGTTGTCGTACCTACTCAAGGAGCTGCAGGAAAAACAACTCTTACCTCTTTACTAACAAACAACACAAGTGGTAATAAATTTGCAGGAAGGCGCATTTTTATGACCAAAGCTGCCGATGGCACCACTAGAGTTATAACTGGTGCTGCTAACATTCTTCCAAAAGGTCCTCAAGGTGCTCAGCAATCTCTTATAAAAGTTCAAACATCCAGTGGTCAGCCAATACAACAAATTCAACTTCAACAAACTGGTAATATATTTTTTTATGTAAATTCATATCATCACCTGCCATCCTGTGTTATTCGAATATACAAATATCTCCTAATACAATAAATACAAACAATATTCCAATGTAATCAAATACAAATATTCCTGCCTACCTTTTTTTCTATATCTAAACCAATGCGATATCGTGTTACAAATTATTTCGTCTATGTTCAACAGCTGCTCCAACACAAAGCATAGCAAAGCCTAATGATACTCCACAAAGAGTTCAAATAATGAGAGGGCCGGACGGTCGACTAACCGTAAAAGGTTTAATGCCGGGTCAGCAACTTGTACAAATGCCTGATGGAAAGTTGCAGGTGCTTACAACAACACAAATTCAACCTGCTCCTAATCAGCAAGCAGCGGGAACACCAAAGACAGTCACTAACACTCCAACTAAAACAGTCATTAAAGCGGCTCCCCCTAATAATCCAACAGGTAAAGTAATCGTCCAAGGCAATCAAGTAAAAGCTGTCGTTCAGCAGCATATCCAAAGTCCAGCAAAGGGCCAACAGGTAATAGTCAAACAACAAGGAACTCCCGTTGTGCAAAAAATAGCTGCTCCTGGAAGCGTTGTTGTTAGTGGAAACCAAGTTATTCAACAACAGGTAGTTGTCAGTGGAAATCAAGTTGTAGGAGCTCAACCTGGACAACAAGTAAGTTACCAATTGTAACTTATAAAAATATCAAAAGTAATATTGAATTTTTATTCTTAGATTATCACCAACCAAATCGTTGTAAATAACCAAACTTTAGCCCAGCAAATTGCAACAGGAAAAGTACAAGTTGCAACTATAAATGGTCAACAAGTTTTAATAAGACCCACAGGGAACAACCAGGCACAAATTGTGGCTCAGTTAACTCCAGCTCAACCTCAACAACAACAATTAGCGCAAGTGCAACAGCCCATTGCTCAGCAGGCCGCAGCAGCAGTCTCCCCTGCAAAGCATCCTCCTCAGCAACCTGCAGAGCAACAAGTTATTCAACAAGTCAAACCGGTAGTACCAGAAAACTCGAACCAAGTGGATCAAAACACTATGGATCAACTACTGGCAGGACAACCTCCCGGAACAGTCATAAAATGTGTTACAGCTCAAGTTATACAAACTGCACAAGGACCTAGGATTGTTCTGCAAGGACTACAAGGTGCCGACTTTACATCTCAGCAACTTGCTGCTGTACAGCAACAAGTCAAACAACAATTATTAAAAGGTATTTTGCTTTATATATCGTATTATGACAAAAAAATATGTTTGTGTCATAAGCAAATGAAGATATATATTTAATTGTCTATGTATCATGTTTTAGCACAAGCATCAACAGGAAAACAAGGAGTTTTGGGCCCAACCAAAATATATCTGGCAGTGCAACCAAGTGGAGCCGAGTCAGTAAGTGATACGTCATCTCAACCTCCCCCCTTGGCTCCAGTACAACATACAACCCACCAACCAGTGGTGCAAAGCACAAGTCAAGTGCAACAGCAGATACAACAACCCACACCAGTTCAAACATCTGTAGTTCAACATATCGCCCAGCCTCCTACACTAGCTCCAACAACACTGCAAACCGGTACACCTACACAACAGGTACGGAATATGTTACCAATTAAAACTAAACCTAAGGTGATTGTGCAACCCGTTAATCAAGTACTTTTCACTTGCTAGGGCGGATGAGCTTGAGAATTTTAACTCGAATTAACGCATGAAAAATACTTTGTTTTGCTTAACATGAGCTCTTACAAATTTTATGAGAATGATTTATTATTAAATATTCTTAGTAAAATATATTAAACTCGTCAAATCACATATCACTTTCACCATAATTAAATCTTTTAAAAATTGTTATTATACATATTTTGCAAGAGCTCATGCACATATTATATTTTTACAAGATGAAGTCATATATATGTAGATTTTTATATATTTATGTGTTTTACTCTTCATAGTATTTATTATTTTATTATGTACATATTAATTTAGGCTTTATTTAGTTAGATGTGACGTGCTTGACCTGCCTGCAATTTTGTAACGTTATATATTAACTTAAATGCTTGCAAATTTGTGTAAATTTAAGGGTTGGTGGAAAACGGCATTATTCTGAATATGTAAGTTTCACTCAATATCTTTTTCATATATTTATTGTGATATTCGCAGCATCACATGCTTTACTAACATAATCAAATCCAGAAAATGAAATTTACCAGCCCTTAATCCATCAAGCTTGAAATTCGTATGTGTCCTGTACATGAACGTTTGTTATTTTTGTTAAGTTTTCTTTTTTTTTTAACATTTCATTTTTAAAGCATCTGTTCATAACATACAGAGCACATTTTGCTTGTTTCTTCACATTGTAAGAACCAAATCAAAAGTTCATGTATGGTTTTTTCTTTGATAATCAAAATGTTTTGCTTTTAAATTTTGTTTCCATTTGTTTTTTATTGTATTTTAAAAAGCTAAATAAACGTTCACAATTGACAAGTTTTGGTTTGGTTTTTATATATTGCGCTGATCCTTTTCTCCTTTTATAACTATATAATTTGTTTGGGGAAAATGCACCACTAATATAATTTCATACAAGTTTCGGTGTTGGTTAAGCTTTTTATTTTGAAGATATAATTGCTTAATACAAATGAAGAATTAAAAATAAAACCAAATATGGTAAGTATCACTTCATAGTTACTGCTAAGGAATGATTCCACTAGCCTGCTTAAATATTTAAAATGTGGCCTATGCCTAAATTAATTACTCTTATGTGACCATTCAGTGCTAATTCTAATAGCAAGAAATCTGCTTAGTTTTTCATGCTTAAATATACAGTACATATTGTTGAACGGAAAAATTTTAAAAATAATTTTGTTTGTCTTCAGGCCAAAACTACATTTTAAATATTTTTGTCTTTTCAGATTCCTAGTGAAAATGCAGTACAACCATCAATCACTAGACAAGTATTGGTAAATGGTCAACAACAAACATCTGCCCTTCTTCAGGCAATGAAAGCAAATATGGAAGCAAACCAACCTCCAGCAACTGCAGGCCAAACTCAGCATCAGAATACAACGTCTGACCAGAACAAGCAATTTGTCGTGACTCCAGATTATATACAACAGAGTATGTTTATCTATCAACCTTCTGTAATTGTATTCAATCCAAATTGTCCCTACCCACTGCAAAACGACTTCATGAATCATTATAAGTAAGATGCACATTATTCTTAAAGGGCATTTGTTCCTGTTTTTTAATTAAAATAATGATCAGAAGAGTTCGTATTACATTAAAAAAAAACTATTTTTTTATTAAAAATGCATTTATCAACCTGAGATAGTAATAATAAGTAGGACTGATATTACTTATTAAAAGAAACCTATTTATATGTTTTACAGAATTTTAGGTAAATATAATTGATATCTATAGCTACAATTATTCACCAAAGCAATTTGGTTGATAGTAAGCTGTAATACAGAATATCTTCAAGCACATTATTTTTATACTATATATTTATCGTTAATTGCTTTTATTCAAGAATAAAATTTATCATTTGCACTTCAATATTACTTTGATGCTATTGTTATAAAAAAAACTTTTTATTTTTTTTTAATTCTATGTTACACACTTCATAAGCTTCGATGTTGAGAAGACAGTAACTGTTATTAGTACAAATTGTAGCATAAGCTTGTCTTACCATTTACGTGTATAGATTTAAATATTATTCACAGATCTTTTGAACTGAAACGCAACATTAATTTACTTTCATTTCTACAGTATTCCTTTACTTAGACTTACAATTCCTAGCGAAATGCATTTTTAATTATAGATTAAATATTCTATATTCCAGTAGAACTAAACTATTATTATAAAACAAAATGCTATAGTTTTAATAGCTGTGATTCTACCAAAAATTAAGTGTATTTTTATGATCAAGTATGGCAAATATTAGAATTACATTTACACTAGGACCAATACTGCCATATTCCGTAAAAAATGCATGTCAAATCTAGTAAATATAAAATCTTTGATCTGTGATTTTATTTGTAGGCAATTAAACAATATTAAAGCATACTCCTGTGTGCCATTTATAATGATACATGGGTTGATAAATGCCTTTTCTGATACGAACCTCTGCAATACTTCCTGATCATTCCGCTCTTTTTTTTTGGTTCTACTGTGATAGTTTCTTTGACTGACTCTTGAGTATTGTCTTGATCGTTGTTTTGAATTTTATAAATTAAGTGTTATGTAATTTTGTTACATGTATTCAAAATTAAGTCAATAAATTGTTACTTTTAAAAACTCAGCGTTTCTATGCCCTTTCACACGTTTTCATATTTATTTTTTGAGTCGTTTTGCTTTGGGACCTTGTACCTTTCTTATTTTATTTTCGTTTGCTTATTTTTTGTTTATTTTTGTTTTACAATCTTCAGCTATTAAGACTGCACTTAAGCAAGAAAATCTTAATCCTGAAATTGAAGAAAAATTGCTGCAATTACAAAGGTACCAAGAAAAACAAATGAAACAAGAACCTGAAATTCCAGCTGTCGCTCCAAGAATGTCAACACCTAATACTGTAAGTATGGCCACTAGACTGCCGGCAAGAAAAAGGCCTCCAAGTGGTTCAATGCGCAGTGACGACAGTGAGTGGATAATGGAAACACCAAAACGCTCAAGGCCTTCTCGATCAGTAGAAACTAAAAAAGAGGAAATCCCGTAAGTCTTAAAACATCTATATAAATTTATTATTAACATTTGTTTGTTTAGGGTGGAATCTGTTAAAGAAAAAACGATTTCGCCAAGAACCAGAGTGAATTTAAAAGAAGTTCCAATCACAGTGGAACAAGTGAAAAAAGGAGCTTTGAAAACTAAAATTATGGTTAGTCTATTTAGGCATAAGGAGATGCTTAAAAAAGACATATTGAGAAAACGGGCCCTTTTAGAAAAGGAACTTCAGTACGAGATACAAAAAGAGGTAGCCGAAGAATTGGCAGCAAGAACAAAAATGGAAAGAACAAAACAAGATGAAGTTAGAACAGGTAGTAGTAAACGAAAATCCGCTGCTACAACAGCAGCTGCTGCTCCTGTTTACGCACATTCAAGTAGATCAGCTAGTAAAAATAAAAAAGGTCAGAAAAATCAGCCTTCCCCACCTTCTCAAAGTCGATCGTCCAAAAAAGAAAAGCTGTACTGTATATGCAGGACTCCTTATGATGAAACTAAGTTTTATGTTGGCTGTGATTTATGTAATAATTGGTTCCATGGAGACTGTGTAGGTATTACAGAAGAGAGTAGTAAAACCATGTCAGAGTTCATCTGTACAGAATGTCAGCATGCAAGAGATACCCAAGAATTATTTTGCTTATGCAAGCAACCTTACGACGCTTCTCAGTAAGTTTTACAAATAGTTTTTTAAAAAGTAAAATTGTAATTGAAAAGACAGTTATAAAATATTTGTTCTTATAGATTTTATATTTGCTGCGATCGATGTCAAGACTGGTTCCATGGAAGATGTGTGGGTATTTTGCAGTCCGAAGCTGAAAGTATCGATGAGTATATATGTCCAAACTGCCAGGAAAATAACTCTGTTAACTTTGCAAATATGAAAGAGCTCACAGACAAAGACTTTGATGGTCTTCGCAAACTAATTAAACAAATTCAAGTATGTATACTTGTTATAATATTGATCTCAAGAAAAAACTTATCTAACATACATTTTGTTTTCAGTCCCATAAAAGTGCTTGGCCATTTATGGAACCTGTTGATCCTACAGAAGCTCCTGATTACTACAAAGTTATTAAAGAGCCCATGGGTAAGCTAACAGTGTACATTAATCTTTTTTCTATTTAACTGTTAATTAGGCACGCCTCAAGTTTTAACTTAACTAGGCGGCTACCGACAAAAATAATTTTTAAATAGTAGTAACCTATTGTTTACTCCTAGCCAAGAATGAACTAGCGCTTTCACCATATATGTTTCAAATTGTTTTCTGCAAGTGAATTTTTTACATATATAACAAATTATTTTTTCGTCAAATGATAACTTATATCAAGGACCAAAGTATATATTTTTTATCTATTGGGACTTTGTGCGTCAGCGTGCATAATAAACAGTTAAATCTATATTATATTTCATTTGACCAATTTGTAATGTTTTTAATATTTGTTTCAGATCTTCAAAAAATAGAAAATAAAATAAATGATCATATATACAATAAGCTCAGTGAGTTTATTGGTGACATGACAAAAATATTTGATAACTGTCGATATTACAACCCAAAGGAGTCTCAGTTTTACAAGTGTGCGGAGTCGCTTGAAGCATACTTTGTTAACAAAATCAAATTTTTAAGGGAAAAGTTGTTTGAAAATAATAAATGATAAATTTTATAAAGATGACTAATTTTTTAGGATATTTTAAGTTGTACATGTAGTATAAAGTTTAAAGATTTTCGGCAAGTTTCTTGATCTCATTGTGAGTTGTAGAAAGTTTATTATTTGTATATGTTTTTGATATTACTTGCTGAAAATTGTTAAAAAAGTTATCTTGTACATAGAATTATTTACCATTTGTGTATAATGTGTCTAAAAATATGCATTTTTATTGTAATAATTATTATTGATGTAGCAATTTTATATCAGTTTTTAGTTTAAACAAGGATAAACGTTTGTTTACTATTTATTTTTAAAATGTTTAATATTATTTATGTTAAATAAATACACTGTTTTTAGTTTTAAGATTTCTACCAGAGTTCAAACTAGTATAATTTAGTTAGTGCCATTGTAGATAAATCTTTAAATTAATTTCAAATCAAAAAAGGGATAATTACACTCAAGTTGTTTTTCATTTGATTTTCATATTTGAGATTAAAATATATAATATTTACATTACATGAAATATTATTTTGTACCATACATAATCCTGTGTCGAGCGCTGCATGAGGTCAATAATTATCAAATCCTGTATAGAATATTTTGCATTAGTAACCAATTATTTAAGTGGAAACAAAAAAAAAGAATTTAACTACCTTTATTTTTATTTTAATCGATGATATAATTTTCATCATTACGTAGGACCTTTTGCCATCTTGTTGGTAGTTTCAATTCTCTGTTTATAAAATTCAGTATCCTTTGACGAAAAATATGCTTCTAGGTGAGTTTGAACATCGTCAAATTTTGAAATTTTTATACTTCAGGGAATGTTCCATGGACCAGAATAAATAAAAATCAGATGGTACTGTCTGGAGAATATTGGGGACGTAAAACCTTCCATTTTGGTTGCCTTATTTTTTCTTGGGTTAATCTTGCTGCATGCGATCGGGCATTATCGTGTTGCAATGTTACCCCATTTCTGTTGATCAGATCTGGTTGTTTTACCAACAATTGACTGTGTAATTTATTGAATTTTTGGCAATCAATTCAGCTGTAACTGTTTCTCCCTATTTCAACAGTTCAAAATAAATTATGCCAACACAGTCCAACCAAACGCACAATAACCTTTTTAAAGTAAGGGATGGTTTAGGAGTGGGTACGGCTAGTTGATTTGGTGTGCTTGTTTTTGTACAAGACCCATTTCTCGTCCCCGTTGATTCATCTCCGATAATAGATGTGGGATCCATGTACCCTACCTCCAAACCTTCCAGATTTCTATAAAATGTCTTTGAACTGTTGACCAAGTAGCGTAAAAAGTGTTTGTCATTTTCTGGATGCTCAGTTTGGGATTCGTTTGCACCGGTGTTTTTAAAGCCATGTATTGGAAACAAAAAGACTGATAAATGCATTTAAAAGAACAACAAATACTCCTAAAAGAATATCAAAAGTGCTATATATTGACACTGTAAAGGACTTTGAGGTGACAGTTTCTCAGTCTAGCATTAGTGATTACACCGTTTTGATTATGGGACTAATTATATGTGTGAGAATTGAAGAAATGTATAGACAACACAACCACAAAAACAAGCTGCTATCTGTTTTTTATCAAATACGGAATACTAATGACATCTGCGATATATTACTTTATATTGTATTAAAAATACACTCAACTGTCATAATTACACATTGAAGGCATACGGACTAAAAGTGCCATACGCTGTACTGAATACATTGATCTGGAGAAGTATAGGTATAAAGTGCTACAATAGCCTGTCCCGAAATGGAAATGTAATAATGTATATTAAACCCAAACTGTACAGGTTAAAGCAAAAATAAATCTGAATCCATCTGTTATAAATAAATTATTATTAATACTAGCAAAAGATCTATACAGGATGATTTCCTTTGATACCGACAAAATATGCCAACGCATATTTCTCAGAAAACCTATTGAGAATCTCCAAGAATAACTCGTGGTATCCAAGCATTTTAAATTTTACGACTCCCGTTATTTCAAAGTAAACATCTATATGAAAATGCAAACAATATTTTTATTATTCTTATTTTTTTTTAATTTCAGTTTTTTTAAGTAATTATGTTTTTGTTGGTGTTAATAAAGGAGTTGTCTTCTGCAAACAAACATGTAGCATCTTACCTTTTGAGTTATATCATTGATATGTGTAATAAGAAGAAAATTAGTTCTAGAACAGTTTGAGACTTGGTTTTTTCCAGGCAACTAATTGGGAACATTCTTGTAACTATAATATCATAAGTTGATGAGAGATGCCACGTATTCCATACCATAACTTAATCAGGAGTATGAGATGGTTTAGCATATCGAAGACCTTCCTAAAAGTCGCAGAGGGTGATCTGGGAGTACTTGCCCCCATCCTCACCCAAACCCTCCAAATTTGGCATACCATATCTGTTATGGTAGATGTTGTTATTATCAAGAACCTTTGATAAGGCAGGTAATATCAATATAAGTCTATAATGTCCATACGTGCAATATCGCCTTTTTTCAATACTGGCATTATTTTTGCCTTTTTAAGTATAGGCGAAAAGACCCCTTCGATGAAACAGTTATTTATTAGGAAAGCCTATCTCCTTCAATAGAGAGACATCTTCTGCCAGGGCTTCATAAATATTTTTGGTTGGTTTCTTTATATATTGTTGTTGATACGCAGCACTTTTTCTCATGTAGTTGGTTCCAAGAATAAGGAGTTCACATTCTTGGTTTTTAACCCTTAACGCTCGATAAAAACTTTTATACTACATACGCTGGTATGTAGTAGTGTAGTGAAGGATTATCAGGACATGTTGAGCAATATGTCGTAGTTTGCGGCGTAATGGTCTGCTCGATCGACGCCTCCCATGCATTTAGTATAGTCTAAAACCACGTTGGGTTTCTGAAATTCTTCGTGATCGCCCCTGCTTTGTTCTTAGTACTAAGCAATGTTACAACACATTTGTCTCTCCAGGCAGCTAGTAAAATGTTATTTTTGCAGCCAAACATTGTCTTTTTAGTTGTAGTAAATTTTGGTTTCTTTATTTGTACAAGTAAAGCTTTTCTATTTGTTTTTATTGTACCAGTCAAATAGCAGTTTAGTTTTAGTAATTCTTGTGCTAACTCAATACTTGTGTAGTATCTGTCAGTAAACATGTGAAATCCTTGTCCAGT
>JAUIMW010000486.1:0-17115 GCA_033557785.1 Enochrus cinctus
ATTGATCATTCGATAAATTTGTTTTCGATAAACTTGCTTCCGATAAACTCGTTTTCGATAAATTTGTTTTCGATAAACTCGTTTTCGATAAATTTGCTTTCGATGAATTTGTTTTCGATGAACTCGTCGGTTACCCATATTGGTAGTACCGATAGTATTAAAACAGTGGTTCTTCTAATACTATGACATACGAGCATTTCCTCGGGTTGGTCTGGTTATCTCTCCGAACCATTGGGTTCATAGCACGTTGGAAGTTGGCACATTTGAGTGTTATATCATCAACAACGATTGTTTGGGAGTCACACAATCGTCGCTTGACCCAGGTTCAGATTGTGATGTGGTCTCAATTCCTGGCTATAATTTTTAACATATATCTAGACCAGGCAGAGGAGGTGGGGCTGCTATCTACATAATGACCAATTTCAATTATAAATATTATATTATGTGTTAATGGACTTGAGGATGCTATTGCACTGTTTCATTTTAGTTCTAATGAATTGATTTGTATGGGCTTTTAATTTCATAGATCCTAATTTCATTCACCTTACTGATATTCTAAACTCTTTCAATTGCAATACCAACAACTGAGGAATTATGCCACCTTCGTCAATAGAAAAGAAAAAAGACGTTCCTAGAACACTCTTTCTAAAACAAATCTTCCAAGCAGATATGGCAAGATTTAATATATAAAAAGGTAGCACACGTTATTAGATACCAGAGCATCTGAAGAATTCAAACGTTATAAATAACTATTTTAAAAAATCTTAATTAGTTGAATATTCCGTTTTTCCTTCCTTATGGAGGACTACTCCAAGACAATGAGCAGATGCCTCATATTCTTCGATATGTTGGCCTTGGGGATAGTAGAGTGGTCTTGTTCTCAAGTTGTTTTAAAAATAGAGCTCAAACTGTAAAAATCGACTCCATTTTATCGGACCATCTACTTGTGTTATCCTGCCTATCTCAAGGATCTGTCCTTGACCCAATTTCTGGTATGGTGATATGAAATCTTCATTTGTGTTATGTTCTTAAGATTTGTAATTATCATAATATTCTTTATTGAATTTATAAAAATGTTTAATGGGTAATTGTAACTTAAAAATGTTTTTTTTTGCAGAAAGTATAAGTAGTTATTATATTATCAACGTGACGAAAATAAAATGGAGGTTTAATTTTAATTTTTTTTAACAAGAGCTATCCACAAATTGTAAAAACTACACTTTTTTAAAGTTTTCTTTTATTTATAGGTCAATTTACTTTGTTGTTAGTTTTGAAAATGGGTTTACATCCATTTTTTTGGACAAATTTAGAAGTATCTATTACAATGGACATATTATGTTTATTTAAAAATGTCCATAGAAAATAGATAACAGACTGTAAAGTAAATTATTCATACTAATTTTAGATAAGTTATTATATTATCATAAAAAATTTAATAATAATTTTTTCACCCCTTCCAAAAAAAGCTAAAGCTCTTGAAATTTGATAAAGTGCCCTCAAAACGACAAAATCCCAATAAATGTAGACTTAACGGCCAAAAAAACATTTTGATTAATAACAAGCATAAAATGCCATTGATACATTATCGTTCCTTCGAGAGCGACGTTACAGCCAACAAAAGACGTACAAGTCTATATATAAGGGCGCCGCATTATTTACAAGGAAAAATATCAGTGCAGGTGATGGTCCTGGAAAACCCACATTAACCTTAATAGATATAAATCATAGATTGCGCCGCCATGGTCTTTTTGCAATAAATTATTTTTTGACACAGTGTGTTAACTTACTATAATTAGTCTTGTAGTGACTTTAGTTAATTACAGCAGCATGAAACATTATGAACCGCTAAAGTTCAGTCAATAATTTATAGTGACACAATACCACCTGGTGCAATTGGCAGTGCTTCACTACTTCACGACACGTTCCGAGGGCTGGAACAATTTTATTGGCTCGTCTAGTACTACTTTACTATCGTTGCAGGTGTGCCACGAAGAACTTCCACCATCGCAACATCTATCCTTCTGTTTCACTCCGCTCGCTTTTGCTCCGGGCGCCGCGGCGACTCCGGGCGACGGTGACCAAATTAACTGTACGATAAATAAGGGATGGCTTCCTTCGCAGCGACGTGTTTTCTACGACCCGAACTATCTAGATGTGATTCTGAACAAAAATTTGTGCAGCTGCAAATAAAATAAACTTACAAGAGCCCGCCTGGAGGAGCTTTAGCGATATAAGCTCCCACTATTGCAGAGGCACAGCTTAGAAAATTTCCGGAATAAAACTAAGAGTCATATTGATTGCATTCACTTTACTTGAGGGTACATTATGTGATTGAGGCGCGTTCTTAAGTTACAATTATGGGAAAAGTATAGATTTCACATCAATTACTTGAAAGCTCATAATACATTGCGATTCCTTGTAACATAGAATTTTACACAAGCTTATGGAAGGGGGGGTGGGCAAAAGACAGCAAGCAACATAAAATATTGAGTCTTCTCTCTGTTATTAACTTTATTAGTTGTCCACATTCTTCAAAGGTTCGTGGAACTATAGAATCCTCTTTTTTCCTAATTCCCAATTAAAGTTTCCCCAACAAGAAAGCAATCGTCATTTTAATCTTGATTTGTACTTTTTCCGCGATATATTATAGTTTTGTTGTTGTTGTCAGTAAATTCGCTATTTTCGCAATTAAAGCGATTTAAGTGTACGGTTTTTAGTTTAATTAAAGAATAGAGTATATGGACGACTGTATTCCAGGGAGATATTTAACGACGACAGAACAGCTGAGTTTTTATAGATATATCAGGCCCAATAGTAATAGATTTAATATAATTAATGATTTTATTAAAATGAAAATTAATATTTCAGTACATTATTGTTTGATTAGAATAAAATGCAAGTGACTTCTCAAACAAAGTGTCTATTAAGTGTGTTATCAGAGACTAAGTAATTTTTAAGATTTTTTTCTTCTAGTGAAGATTTTTGAGTACAATTAGGATAACGTATGCATTTGGAGGACTTTCCATATACTTTTTAAAGATCGTGTTTATTTTGGGTACAGGTACTTTTGTTATATACTCTATACGAATTCTATCAAAATATAGGGAAACATACTGATTTTTAGCAATAAGAGAAGAACCACCACTTTATCCAAGATAATTCATTTGAAGGTAACTTCTTGGCAACCACTTGAAACAAGTAAGTTGATCTTCATAAAGTGCCGTCTCAAAATGAAAACTATCAAAATTCCAAAGCTTTCATTAACAATGGTGGTGTGAGACGACATGAGTTTCCACAAACCAGGAAAATCGATAAACCGAAGCTTTTCCCTCCAAGATTAAACATTGACGAAACATGGAGGTCACTGGGCTCCAATAAGGGACAACTTGTTGCAAAATGTGGTTTAAAGGAGTTATGCTTAAAACACTTCATTTACTTCGAGTGTGGAAGTGCACGGCCCCAGTATACACAATACGATACGTTCCTCAATTTCATAACGACGAAGTAATGTTAGTTACGACCTACATTTCAAAGTTGATGAAACATGAGTGCCTTGCGAATTACATTAGAAATAATTCCTGTTACTGTTGACAAAATCTCACGCCGAGGAAGTTCCAAGTAGTACATTTGCTGGACGAGATTTTTTTGATCCATAGATAAAGCTTTTAAAATCGGAACTCTTCGTTTGGCTGCTCCAAGTAATTTCGCAAAGGATGCCTCGTAATCGAGGAAAGTATTAATTAGATTTGGAATGGAGGGTGGATTTTGAACAGCAGAGAATTGAAAAATTAACCATTGGAGTCATTCAATAATCATTTCTTGGATTTATTTATCTGCAACCATAGCTTCCGGAGTTTGTGTTTAAAGGGGCAATTCAAATGATAATATGAATCATTTCGAAGTAAAGAAGGGACCAAGGGTCTTAGCCGTAAATGTAGCAGATGGGTCATAAATAGGTTCGTGCGTGAGGTAAACCATGACCTTGTCCAATGTACTACTTGATACTGTTTCAGGTTGGGACATAAATCCAGGAGGAGTGCGGCGCGGCGCGGAACGGAGCAGAACAGTTACATTAAGGGAACGCAATGCAGATGTCGATTTCTAGTTTGAGAAACTTCATATCTAATAACGATATTGCTTGGAGATCGACGGAAAGTCACTCGAACCATCAAAACTACTTTAATAATGGAGTCGTTACCGAAACCCAAAGTCGACTTCTGTGAAATTACAATTTTATACATAGCGGTTTAATGCAATTAGCATCGCGGGCTTCAGCACGTGACCGGGACCGGCACTTACAATGCACTTCACTTAATTTTTCATCTTTGACGCCACGCCCCGCCTCTGACGAACGTGTTCTATTAACGCGACAGTTGAGGCCGAATAAAAACGAATTTTTTCCTTAGCTCGCAACTCACAATTATCGTCTTTTACTAATTTAAATAAATTTTCCTCGTTTCGGTGAACTAATGCCATTCCTTATTTTGTTCTCCCTTTAATTCATTCAGTTGTGACACACGTAAAGATGATTGCTTGAACTTACGTCTTCCTTAAACCAACTTACTGGAATCGCGTTGCTTTGAGAGTTTATTTTGACTAGTCTGAAAGAGGATGAAGAAAATTTTGGACTTGAAGTCCAAAAAAGGCGTCCCAAACTCTCATAACAATGTGATCTTTGGTGATGTAGAGAAATTTTCTAAAATTTATCAGAGTTCTTCTCTAGTAAACACGTGACAAAAGTGAATAATTCCAAGGCGAGGATCGTTCCAGAGGATTTTAATCCGAAGTTACCTCCAAAGAAGTGCCAAATAAAAACGATCATCCCCCGGGGAGATATGAAGTAAGCCGTAGTGTTGTAGCTGCAGCCACACATCAAACACAGACAAGTACATAGAGGTGGTGGCGGCAATGATCTCAGGACAGGGGAAAACAAAGTGCATTCGAAACATGTAACTGGAGACGTGGGGATATTAGGCGGATTCAATATCCACGAGCCGGTCGTGTGGTGCAGTTTAATGAACATCAGTATTATAAGCACATAGCAATTGTAACTCTCAACCCGCACCTGATGGCGCGCATTGCTGCCGTATCAGACCATCCCCATTCCATTCTATCGTGCGACCTCCAACTCTTCCTATATCTCCTCGGCTCTTATTCCCGCTCCTGCTCCAACTAGTACCGGTGTCTACTCGGCCGGGCCGTTCTAATATTTCATGTTCGCGCCACGCCACGATCCTGGAAATATAACATTATACATGTACTACCTACTATTTACAGCGAGACACCTTCTGGTTGTTGGTTGCCAAATGCCATCTGCGTCGGTGTCGTAACATATCACACACACGTCTTCGTGTTCGTATCGACGCCGCCGCCGCGCCGCATAGTGCATAGTCGACGGGCATGGAAATACCTCATTATACAAGGAAGCGCCGCTCAAAAGACCCTTCATTACAGCCAACTGGGCTACGCGCTACATATTCTCGTTTCCCCTTCCGTCCAAAATGTTCGAATATTATTAATATATGTCTAACGTGCCGAACAAGGAAACCAATTCTTGCCAATAATGAAAAACTTATTGTGCGAACATTTAATGTTCGCCGTCACGTATGTTTCTGGTACTTACTTGAACTCTCGTAAAAACGAATGCCCTGGCGCAACATTCGTTTATATCCGGCAAAGTCCAACATTTGCGACGATATACGGAATTTTAATGTAAATTTGACACCGCAATTAGCGAACTATTTAAAAAACAATCCCACCGACGCCCCAGCTACGATTAAGTGATAATTTAACGAAGCGTTATTTTTTTTGTACTGCGAAAATTTTAGTATTTTAAGATGAAACTGCTTATATAATAATAGTGTCGACCCGAACTGGGTCACTAACCAATAGAAAGTTGGTTAATGGTTTTCACCAGACCTCAAAAAGTTCACATTTTTCAACAGTTTGTCAGTATGATCATTTATCAACAAACAAGACCAAACCTGACCTCAAAAGGTTCGTGAATTTAAAAATTTTTGCCCACGGCTCTTTTTTCGAGGAGTTTCATTTTTGGCAGAATTCAAGGTGTCTCTAGGAACCACTATAAGGGGTATGCGTCCCAACGACCTTAATGAGGCGATGCATCTGATAGAAAGAGAGGAGATAAGTACGAAATATCATCAATCCACTGTGCCCAGCAACGAAAGGACAAGCACAAAGGAATCCCAGCAAATTTAGAGTAATAACAGGAAATTCAACACACTTTTAATTAAAACCAAAATAGAGATTTTTACACCAGAGAAAATTCGAATCAGCAAAATGGGAATGGCAATTTTGGTAATTATGAAAGTACCCCAATGTCCACGCAGACAATTAGGGAGCCGAGACGGTCATACAACATCGAAGCGGCGAACGTCGAACAAGAATACTTTCCAGAGGACAACCAAAGGACGCATATGGTAATCAAAAATGGAGGATTGTCATCGATCGCAAGGAGTTGAATGAGAAAACTATAAATGACAAATTAGGAAAAAGTAAATATTTCACCACCTTAGAACTTGTTATTGGCTACCACCAAATCCCAATAGTGGGCGAACACAAGAAAGAGACATTACGAGTTTCGAAGAATGCTTTTTTGACTAAAAAACTCTCCAGCGACGTTTCAGTGAGAGATGAACAACATTTTACGCAGAATTAACGGACAAAAATCTATCTGGATGACGTAATTGTCTACTCGTCGTCATTACATGAACACCAATACAATGCCACGCTATTCGAATTGCGACAAGACTTTGCGTGGTAACTTTGCCGTATGCGCGCCTTGTAATTTGACTTATCACTTTGAATGTGCCATTAGTGAAATAGCCGGGAATACCTGGAAGTGTGAGAACTGCAATGAATCGGCAGCAGTCAAGCAAAATACCGACATTAGCTGATTTATATTGATAGAAATCAAGAGTATGAAAACACAATTAGATTCCTTAACTGGCGATGTAAGAGAATTGAAAGAATCGGCGGAGTTCGTGTCAGGCAAATATGATGTACTGATCAACGAAGTAAAAGCGCTTACATCTGAGGTAAACAACTACAAAATAGAACTACAACTAGCGTATCAAACTATTAGTGAACAACAGGGAAGAGTGGATATCTTGGAAAAAAATTTAAGAACTTTGGAACAATATAATAGAAACAGAAACATAGTGATAGGTGGTATAAAGGAAGTTGTAGGAGAGAACTGTAAAAAAGTGGTAACCAAATTGGCAAGGGAACTAAAAATAAATATATGTGAATAGGATGTTGCTCATAGAATAACACTTAAAAATGGCCATCGCAACATTATAGCCCAAATTTCACGAAGAGATAAAAGAGATGTACTTTTAAAGGCAAGAAAATTGATAGTTGTAAACGGAAATATACCTGGAACAAGTGTTGGGCAGAAAATATACATAAATGAGCATATGACACCGTATTACAGGAATCTACTCAGGTTAACCAAACAAGAAGCTGTAAACTATAAATTTATATGGTTTGCTAATGGGAAGGTGCACCTTAGGAAGGAGGAAAAGGCAGCACCAATATACATTACTACAAAGAGGGATCTGGATGACATGCTGGGCAAGGAAGGGAAAGCAGTACCAACTCAAGACTTCTTGCAGCGGTCCACAGTACGCCAATAGAAATTCTAAAGCAGTTATTTTGTTTGTTTTTGTCTTGTTGAAGCATTGCAGGTAATGGATAGTTTTTACTGAATGTGGATGTTGACGAAATGGATACAAGAAAGTGTGATGGTGTTGATGATCTGAACCTGTTGATGAAAACATGGTCTAATTCTAGTGGCTGTGATTTCAGGCTACTTAATGATATAATGATGGTAATCTAAATAAAAATGAAGAAGTACTAGTAAGGATTTGCTGAGTGTCGAGGAGTTTGTTTACGATTTTGAACCATTCAGGTTTATTAGAATTTATATATCATCGCTGAATGGTGAAATGCTGGCAGTTACTGGCATTTTCAGATCACCACAAACAGATCCCCTAAACTTTGTAGATATTTTAGAAAAATATATAAAAGCTAACTGTAAAAATTCACACGAAATCAACGTGGGTGATATTAACATTAATATTTACCCCGGTGATATTCAAAATCAACCAGCTTCAGACTACGTTGATAATATGAATTTATATGGTTTTTTATCAATTATAAATGCATTTTGGGGAAATGAATGATTCGCAAACTTGTATTGATCAGATATTCGTGAAATGTACCATAGACAATATTTGGGCAACTGCACGGGAGTTTTTTTGGTAATCACAAATAATAAACTATTTGGCTTCCGAACTGGAAAGATGCTATTGCCGATTTAATTAGGAATATCGTTAAGGCAACTAATAGCGGCAGGCCAAATTTGGCGGTTTCCCTGAATTTAACTAAGACATTTGACACGGTCGATCATTCCATTTTGCACTTCAATCTAAGCATTGATGGCGTGCGGGGTGTACCTTGGAAACTTCTGAGGGATTATATTACCGTTAGAGAGCAGGCCATAAGAATCGGTTCATGTGTAAGCGAACAACGGATGACTGAGTATGGCGTCCCTCAAGGAATGGTCCTGGGTCCTTTTATGTTCAATATTTATATAAATGATATGCTAGGCCTACATTTGAGTGGAAGTCTTATATCTTATGCGGACGACACTGTCCTGGTCAACAGTTCAGATTGCGAAAAGACACTACTACACAATACGGAAAATGACTTGAAATTAATACAAATATAGCTTAATAGCAATAAATTAACATTGAATCACCACAAGTTCCAGTACATAATTTTCAGAATGAGAGCAGGCACAAAACCAAAATTTTCAAATGTAAAAATACATGATACGCTCTTCAAAAATTTTAATAACTGTCATTGTGTAGTGCCGCTTCGGCAAACAGAAAAAAATAAAATTCTTAGGTTTAATAATAGACCAACCTACGTTGGGATAGCCACATAAACACTAAAATACATAGACTTCGGAAACACATCTATATATTAACAAAATTAAGAGAAGTTTTGGATATAAAGCAATTAAAAATTTTCTATTACTCATTGGTATACGGGTTGGGGCGGTACAGCTGAGTGTCATATCAGAAAATTGGAAATCCTACAAAGAAAAATAATTAAAATTTTGTTTTCCAAGCCACTTCTATTTTCCACAGACCGACTGTTCTTACAACCGGATTGAACACAGTTTTACAGCTATATGCTAAATCTTTAATTAAATACGCAATAAAAAGTCCTAACTCCCTAGAACCCATCGAACATGAATATAGCTCAAGAGCGAAGATAAATAAAAACTATAAATTAATAAAATGTACACATACTGCCACTCAAAGATACTTTATGATTAATATTCCACGTATAACGAATGCATATCTTAAATATAATTCTAAAACGCTTGTTGAGGTTGGTCCTGCGATTGAATGGATTGACCGAATGACGGATTCAAAGATTAGGGAAATATTACCTTATCCCATTATGCTTTGCCCAGATGTGTTTGAGCTCTTGCTTTGTTTAAAACAATTGTTTTTTTTTTGTTTGTTTGAATTTGTTTATTTGGATTGTTTACATTCTAGTAAAGAGTAAATATATAAATATGCAAATATATCATAATGTAGTGACATAAGATGTAATCATTGATGTTAAACAAAGCTTATTATTATTATCATTATTACCAGGAGAGATTACGGGAAGTTTTTTGAAGGAGACAAATCTTAAAGTGGAGCCAAGGTGGTGGCTCGATCGACGAACGACCGGTTAGCGGAGTCGACTCCGGTCTTAGTTGGGTTGCCTTGGTCCGCGTAAAATGGGCTTAGATCCCAGCGAGAGCAGAGTCAAATAAGGGACTTGCCTTCCAACAGGATTGGGAGGCAGATCTCTTAAAAAAAATAATTTTAAAGTGCAGTCGGACAAGTGCGAATTTTTACGGCGATAATTACGGACAACGGCGCCAAATTTACGAACAGCCTAATCAAAAGTTTATTAAAACTGCAAAAGATTGATGTGAATTTTGTGACATTACACCTCCTTAGATCAAACGGACATAGCATTCACTCGACCACAAAATTCATACCAATTGCAGTGATCTATAGAAAGAAGGATGACAGTTGAAAATGGACTAAGAACACATACTAACAAATGACTACTTGGAAAAATTATTTGTAAAAACCTCTATCAACAAATTAACGCAATTGTAAGAAAAGAGAACCAAAGTGATTGAAAAAGAATGAAAAGCTTGGGGATCCATGACGGAAAGAAAATCTTCGTAGAGCAACCATCCCAACAAGAAATACTTGCAGTGATGTTCTTTTCAGACAGATTTCTGATGTATGTTCTTTTAACGCTGGAAGAGTCAGAGTAAATAGCTATTTTTCTGTATTTGGTGGTCTGACAGTGCTTCTAGAATGGCAATGTGACAGAAGACTTATGTATGATATCATCAGGTTGTCTAAAGTACCTTCAAGAAAGAGAATTTACACTAAAATCTGTAAAAAAACAGGACGATAGATAACGCCTATGGTGACGGAAGTCACAGGACATATAACACGGAGTTTAAATTGATTTAAAATATAAAGCTACTCCACCACCTGTTCTATCACTACGACCACATCAACGAAATCCATAATTCATAATCTGTGCATTCTCGAAATCCTCGTCGGCACGTATCCAAGTTTCCGAAATTGCCATCACGTCGAAACTACCCCTCCTAACATTAAGACTTTAACTTCTGGAAAATTTGCCCGAAGGGAACTGATGTTAATATGACCAATCTTCATAATGTTTTAAATAAAATCATCACTACTATGGTGGTAAATGAAAAGGCACGCAATAAATATTTGACACAATAGATGATTCGATGCAAATAACGTACAGCAACGAAAACGTTTACACCTCTAAGCAGGAATTTATAAAAATAGTAAAAAGTTAAGTGCAATGTTTTTCTTAAACTTAAAGGAAAGTGGATACTGAGAAGGAGGAGGAACATAGTAGTTTCCGTTTGGAAACAACACAAACACAAAATGTCATTAAAATTTAGTTAACAGCTAGTCATTAATAACGGAAACCCAAATTATTAATAATCTAGAGACTTACGAGCATTCTCGGAGCCATGAATCTATATATGGTGCTTACAATTCAATTGTTGCCGAAAGCCTACAGAAATTTTACTCTTATGATAGACTAGTTCTGTCACAATATTTTAAATATATATAATTTAGGTGGGTTGCTCTTGCCAGATATTTTTAGTTAAATGTGAATGCTTATAGCATAAAACGACTGAGTATGGCGTACCTCAAGGGACGGTCCTTGACATGCTGGGCATTTCCATGAGTGGGCGTCTCATATCATCATTTTAAAAAATAAAAATTCATGGGGCCCTGTGCAACAATTTTAGTCTTTGTAATTGTGTGGTGGGACTGCAGCCATAGCGATAGAAAAACAACAATACAGAGACTTCGAAAACATATTTACACACTTACAAAATTAAAAGAAATTATTAATAATTAAATATGGTATACTAGGTTGGGGCGTTGACGTGTGTTTAGAAGTGTCACAATTGTACTTAAAAAATAAACCAATGTAAAAAATGATGTTCTCCTTATACTCTCATCCATGGTGCTTTATACAAGATAATATAATTCAAAGGAGCTCCTATAAAATGCAATGTTTCATTAAAAATAATATTACTCCTGTTTATACATCACTGGCCGCTTTTATGCAGAATTAGAATATAAAAAGGAACAACCCCAATAAATGGAATAATGGGGCGCCTTGAAAAATTATCTAAAGTTTACATTATCTACCTAAAATCATCTAAAAATACTTTACAAGAAAAATTGGGAACACATTAAGAACAAAAAATAAAAATAAATGAAAGCTTTGATAAAAGCTCAAAAAGAAATCTATATAAAAAGAAACATAATTCAAAATTGTTCAAAGTTGTTATCTGCACTTCGCATTATCAGTTGAGTTGCCAGGGGAATGAACCAGTGGAGATATTCTTAAAGAGGGGATTCTTAATTAGATTGTAGCCACAGAATTAGTTAATGAATAGATATAGACACAAATGTAACTTCAATCAAATAGTTTGATTGTACAAGAGCAGCGAAGTTCATCGAGAGAGTTCCCCGGCCGACGATTGCTCAGGGTTGATTATCGAATATCTCTCTCGGTTTGAAGCGCTTCCGCGCGTCTCTCTCCCCAAAGAATATAAAATAAAAAGCGGACAAGTGACCAGCATCTCCCTCTTCTCCTTTCTATGCACTCTAAAAACTCATCTAAGTAGTTCATCTTATTTTTGAGCGAGATAAAAGCCCGTTTTAAACCGCCTTAGGACGCATAAGAATTGTATATTGCGGTTTTGCTTGGTTCGAAAACTTAACTCGCGACAATATCTGAAGTGAGAGTAGCCCGGGGCGGATTCAAACTCAGTGCGCAAACATCAAGGTGCCTCGATCGTGCTGAAATATTGCCTTATATAGGCCGCCAAAGTACCTTATAAAAATAATGAAACCTCACAAAAATGCAAAACCTCCATGCTTATTATATTCATGGACGTATTTTCACCCATTATATATGGGGAAGACGGAGACGGCGAAAGTTTTTAGAAAAAGGACGAAATCCTGGTCTTGGGCTACGACGCGGACGCGGACGGGTCCGGTGCATGATGAATTAATGGCAGTAATGAAATCGCTAACTCTCTAGCCTTTCCATGCCCTGCTGCCTTCTGAGACTGAGATGTTCAAAGATACATACTTCGCATTTACACAAGAACACCATAATTCAATTATACTTAGCGTTGTTCGGCCTCACTCTGCGCCCCTGCCTTTTTGATTTTTCATTCTTTTTTCTTATGCTTATTTCTGAACTGAAATCAATAACATTTCCTGAAAATAATTCATTTCGCAAAATAAATCAATAAATTAGACAAATCTAAAAAGTAGTTCGCATAGGTTTCATACCTATGAGTGTGAGGTGAGTCCAATTGTGATAAAACAAACTTCAAATTACAAAGAAAGTTGTACCAAGGGATTCTTTGTCCAAATTTCGGCTTCCGGGTTCACCGAGGGTTGCATTAGGCGAAACGGTGGGGCTTAACTAAAAATAAATATAGGTTCATGACATACTAATAGTGTAGTGAAGGGTGATCTGCAAACAGGGTAATGAAGTATCTCGGAGGTGGCCAGTTTTCCAGGTTTCGGAACATCAATGACCCACTAAAACTAGTTGTAAAACTGCTATTATTCCCTTCCCTTGACCACGTATTCTCGCAGTCGTATTTAACAGCACGATTCAAGCCTGGGCGTAATTTTGTTGGCCGGATAAAGTACGGATTTAATTTGTCAGCATCGCAGTTTTTGATAAGGATTCATTTTAACTTTGGATATTAAGTAGCTCCTGCTGGTTTGTTGAAATGAATTTGCAGCAATTGCATATAATTAAATAGGCCCGCGCCTTTTTTCTTGTTTCAGACTAAAATTTAATTACTCTTGTTTTTATTATTCTTGGTAATTTCGAAATATTGGACCAATTGTATGTCTTCGAATTTTAAACAAATGATAACTTTTTTTAAAAGTTCTGTAGTATTGGAAAAACTTTAAATGAAATTTTATTTTTAAAATAAAAGCAGCAAGTTTTATGTCCTGATATGTAAAAATCCTAGTTTTTTTGCAATAAATATTTATCAAAAAATATTCAAATAGTCAAAAAGTTTTTAGATGCTTTATATACTAGGCATTGATGATAAGGTAAGATATCTTAGCGAATGCATACTCGAGCTTTTTGATAAGCATGCTCCTGTTCGCAGAGTGAATTGCTCTAGAGTCCCGGCTCCATGGCTGACGAATAGCCAAGGTATCTGATGCGACTACGCGACGAAGCGAAGAAAAAATGGTCCTTAAATAAAACGCCTCTAAATTATAATGAATATAAGTCTCTACGCAATGGAGACCGGCAAATACCCAAGATCAAGGATCCCGCGGGCTTCTCTGACCTTAGGCCCATAAGCATCTTACCTACCCTCTCTAAGATATTAGAGATCGCGATGGCGAGACAGCTCGGTGATTATTTGCGCTCTAATGGCATAATTTCTTATAAACAGTCTGGCTTTAGACCTATCTATGGCTGTGACACTGCATTGCTTGACATTTGTGATTACATTACTACCGCTATTGATCGTGACCTGGTGACTGTGCTCGTCTTATTGGACTTCTCTAAGGCGTTTTATACGCTTAGTCACGAGATGCTGTTGGGGCTCTTGCGGTATCATGGTGTGGCGCATTCCGCTGTATCTTTAATGCGGAGTTATCTTATGGGTAGAACCCAGAGGGTGGTGTTGGCGGGTGTTAGTTCGGAACCTAGGGATGTTTTGTCTGGTGTTCCACAAGGGAGTGTTCTGGGACCTCTTCTGTTTTCGCTTTATACAGCTTGCCTCCCTTCGTGCATAAGATCGCACCTCTACGCTGACGATACGCAATTATATTTTCCTTTTATGCCCTCGGAGGCTGCTGCTGCAACTGATTTGATTAATAATGATCTACAAGCGGTAAAGACGTTTGCGACGGAGCATTCGTTGCACCTGAATCCTTCTAGCAGCGATTGTTTTTGCGTCTGATGGAGCGAGAAGGAGTATTGTGTTGCCGGATGTTGTTGTGGACGGATAGATTATTCCCTATGTAAAAAAGGTCAAGAATTTGGGTTTGATCATGGACGAGAGACTTAGCTTTTCGGACCATGTGGGTGCGGTTACTCGGGGGGCGTTTGCTACGTTAAGAGTGATATACAGCAGTCGGGTTTTCATGTCGCAGAATCTTAGACGGTTGCTTTGTGAAACTTTAGCTTTATCAAGGTTTAATTGTGATAACGGCTGGTCGCATCGAGAGGGTGCAGAACTGTTGTGTTCGATTGACACTTGGAATCCGTGGCAGGGGGTGTGTTTCTGCTGGACTGTTGGCGTTGCGGTGTTTAAATATGGCAAAGTGACGCGCGGGGTGAATGTATAATCGGGTGGTGAATCTCCGCACCCCAACCTATCTGTACAACAAGATTATTTACAGAACAGACGTGCACAACGTTATTATTATTCTTATTCTATGGTGCACAACTTAAACTTGAGGCATCGGGGTCTTCTTGACGTCCCGGCACACTCGATGCCGATTTTTAGGAAAGGGTTCTCATACAGAATAGCTTCCATTATAAATTCTCTTCCTAGAAAATAGAAAATGAGATAGGACAAATAAGCAGCAGAGAAGAAATATTAAAGAATGTAGAGGACTTTTACGCCAAACTATATAGAAACCAGAGTCAAATAAAAGAATCAGAAAATACACCCCATGTACTAAACCCAGGATTGAAAAAGATGCCAAGAATAACTGAACAAGAGGTCCTAAAGAAATGAAGAACGAAAAAAGCTCCTGGCGAAGACGGTGTTGTTGTATAACCATCAAACAAGAAGGAAGTGAGTTACTCAAAGCAATAACCAAACTCTTCAATAAATGCTTGGATGAAGGAACAATCCCACAAATATGGAATAATGCCACTATTGTTACTATGCATAAGAAAGGCAGCATCAAAGACCTATAGAACTATAGATTCTAATAAATTTGACCTGCCAAGAGAACAAGCAGGTTTCCGAACCAGATATGGAACAAATGAACATCATAGAATCATTAACAGAAAAAAAAATACAACAAGCCCTTGGTACTAATATTCGTCGACTACGAAAAGGCATTCGACTCTATAAATCACTATTGCCTGGTTGCAAGAAACTTTGGTGACTCTCGGATTTAAAAACTCCGAATTCTATTTAAGATCATAGGATCTAAAATTCAGTGGGTACCAACTTACTTTTTGGATACAATAAAAATGAAATAAGAAGAAGTAAACGTCAAAGTGATTTTTTAAACGTAAATACGTCGAATCTTCCAACAGTTTTAAAAATGTGGGACACAGAAAATAAAAGAGGGAAGTGTAAGAATTTTACGGATAGAGAAAAACAGGAGTTGACAAATATAATAAATAGGTAAGTATTGCACGACATATTGATATTTAGCATAACGGCGATTTGCAAGTTGAAAAGTGCAAAATCTTTGTAATTATTACATTGTTAGTTCCAATAATTATGTATAAATAATTGTTTATTGGTCTTCCAATATAAGAATTTGACATAAAAATAAAATTCTTATTGTACTTCACATTCATTTATTAAATAATATTTATGACAATCTTGTTTCTATGATTAATATTGAAAGTTGATTTTATCACTAATTTTATGCAAAACGACAGATAATGTGACGATTAAACGAAAAAATGCTGCATGGGAAGAAATTTCCAAAGAATTCAATGCGATAAGCACGACGGGAAGAAGAAGTTCAGCGCAATGAAAAAACTTTTATAAAAATTCAAAAAAAAACAAGAATGGAAGTGGCCACTATTAATAAGGAGAATTATAAATTAATTAAACAAAAATGGCTTCGAAAGATAAAGAGGAAATAAACAGAACGGAGGGAGGTTTTTATATTCCTCAATTATCGGAGCAAGGGGCGCAGATATTGGCAATGGTCGAAGACGAGATCACCCCTTTACCCAACATTTACGACTCCAATGCAGAATATAACGGGGATGTATTGGAAGTCAATGTTGAAATAAGCAATGACACGACTGCATCAGAAGTACAACCAAATATTGCCAGAAATACTTCGAAGCTTACAATTAGAAGAAAAAAGTTGCCAAAAAAGAAAAAGAAAGTACAAAATACTGAATAAAAAAAACTATTATAAAAGAAAATTGATTTATTCGAGAAGGGAAAATGAAATTAAAATGAAATTGTACAATTTACAAATAAAAAATGAAATGAAAGTACTAAATAAGGTACTGTAAAATAAATCAACATTTATGTTAAATATTAATCATCTTTATTTTTCAGGGTAAAGGTTCTCCAAAGATATATTTTTTCTTTCACTTTCCGTATAAAAAAAGATGTTAATTATAATTTAGTGAATTGTGATATTTTAAGTTTGTATTGTTAATTATGTTACATATAGTTTATATAAAATAAAAATTTATCTTTTCTATTAGAAGTAGTATTTTTTATAATAT
>JAUIMW010000487.1:0-17114 GCA_033557785.1 Enochrus cinctus
CATGAACCTCCCTCATGACCTCACTCCGCCTAGTCTTAGGAACCACCAACTGTTTGGTCACGTCACTTCCGTCCTGGTTCTCGAGATTCCTCTTCAAAAGCCCATCTTCTACTACCAAGGAGTCCCATTGCGCCCAATAGTTCTTCACACTCCTGGGCATATCATATATTTCATATATCCAATCTCTTGATCATACCTCTGGTCTTCGCCCAAACTCTCCATATCGACTACAGTCGGCCTCAGTTCCACTTGTGCCAGCTGCAAAACTTCTTTCTTCTCGGCCCTTTGGCAGTGCTTACAGTCATCAGGACATGGTCTTCTCGAAAGAGCATCAGCGGCACCACGACCAAGTTCAGTCTTCTTGGTTGTGTCCTTCTCGTTACCATGGACCTTCTTCGTTTGTTGATAACGAGCTCTAATGTGCCCTTCCTTCTTGCAGAAGAAGCAGATTGTTGGTGTCAAGCGGATTTCTTTGATGGCGTCTTCAGCTTCTTCTGCGGTTAGCTCCCTTTTCTTATGGAGTGGACGAAGAGACTTTTGGGCCACCTCGTAATTCAGGGCAACTCCAACAGCTTCCTAATAGTACTTCTTACCTGCCGTCGTCACCGCAAGTGCCATGTTTGGGTCATCTACGCCATATAATTCTATAAAATTATCTATAATTGCAGAGAGTAATCTCTATGTTTCCATTTAACCATTGAGTACTGTGCTATACTGCGTTCGAATCCAACAGGAGCTTGTTTTTATTTAAATATAAAGGGTTGGGTGGTGATGGATGAATGTCTGGGGCCTGTTTGTGTTCATCTTAGTAAATAAGTAATTTAAGATCATGCGCCCATTAAAACCTGTTGGTGGAAAGAGTATATAAAAATAAATTCTTAAAAAAATCTTTATTTTGATTTAAGTTTTCACCACCAAAAATTAAAATATCTGCTAAACCTCCGACAAAATGATACATTGCTAGTAAATTAAGCAATAAGAAGTAATCATATTATATACAGAAGACAAGTATATAATCATTGAGTTGACTTGAGATTATTTAAAAGAATATTTTATATGTAGGAAAGACATCCAATCTGCATCAGTAAAATTCTTATGAAAACCTGATTAATACAACACAGCATTTTTTCAGCCTCTGGTTTAATTTCTAGTAGTGGGGTTGCAGCAAAATATATACCATGGATTGAAAAATAATGTAACTAAAAATACCGTATTTTCATTTTAAAGCTTTTATGATAATTGAATGATAATCGTTTATTTTACAGGTATCGGTGGAATATCCTTGCAGCAGTGGTGGCGTAAGCAGTACAACAACAGTGTCCGGAGTGCCAAATCCAGTGCCAGGTCCTTCAGTGATAGTACCTGTTTCAGTACCCATTACTCTTTCTCAACATCAAGCAAGTATGATTTTTTCAGTTCCTGACTCAAACACTCCGCCAAAATAAAACTAAGAAAGTGAGTGTCATTTCTAAATAAATTTATAAACAATTTAGTACTACATAATTGGTGCTAAGATCTTAGTTACTGTGTATAAATGTATAAAATTGAACTGTAATCAAGTACTAGTGTCAAACAGTTAGTCTACCTCCATTTTGTGACAGAAAAATTACTAGTTTTTATTTTTTTTACATTTTAATATTAGTGACAATAATTAAGAGTGTAGGGGCCGGAGAGTACCAACAACTTATCATCAAAATGTGCCATTTGTAAAATTTTTTAATTATATATAAGTAAAAGTGAAAAGCGTATGTGTAAAGTTCAAAAATAAATTATTTAAAACAAATAAATGTTTGTATTGTTAATTATTATAAATATTGTTTTCTACTTGTTTGTTTAATTTTTTTGAAAACAATAAATAAATGTCTATAAAAAAATGTTTTATTCAATACCGATTACAAATGTTTTATGTATTTTATTGGTCATTAAAAGTACATAGATACTCAACAATAATTTTGCATAAGCATTATTACAATTTTAAGGTGAAATAAGTGCATAATAATAATCTATTTAAAGAATAATGATTAACGTTTTTTTTAAGTTAACAATGAGTTCATCAGCGTGGTGGCTGGCTTTTTTAGGCTTATGCCTCGGTGAGTTTTTTTTTTTATTCAAAGTATTGAATATTGCATTGTAACTTCAATTTCTTAGGCTTCGCTATTTGCAAAAATCATCACCACCACCACAACAGAAAGCACCATCATCAAAACAGAATCGTAGGTGGTGTAAATATTTTAATAGAAGAATTTAACTACGCTGTTTCAATTCTTGTTAATGGTCACCATGCATGTGGAGGAGCAATAATAACTCCGTCTTTTGTAGTCACTGCAGCACACTGCACTTTTGGGTAAATTATAGTAGTCATTTGTCGAAATTCAAATTAATATATTTTTTTTTTAATTGAAGTCGTAATGAAAGTCACCTAGCTATAAGAGCTGGTTCTTCCTTAAAAGATGCAGGAGGAGTAGTAAAAAGAGTAGAAGTAATACACCAGCATCCGAATTATCTACCGTCAAAGAGCTACTTTGATGTTTCTGTGCTTGAAATTTCTCCACTGATGTATGGAAAAAATATAGGTTTCATAGATCTGCCTTACCCCGGTGAGGAAATTTATGCCTACGTCTTAGGAACTCTTGTTGGGTGGGGAAATATCGATGGAAAAGGCACTGAAGCCACCCAGTTAAATGGAGCATCTATTGCTACAATAGATCAATTTCAATGCCAAAAATTTTATCCTGGAGTTTCTTATCTACAATTTTGTGCAGGATCCACTATTTTTGGTGACAAGGGTCCTTGTTTGGTTAGTTGAAATACCTTAAAATTTATGTACTTTATGTGACAATACACTTTTTACAGGGTGACAGTGGAGCACCGTATGTAGTTAACGGAAAGTTGGTGGGAATTGCCGCTTTTGCTAAATCTTGCGACCAACCAGTGTATCCTACTGTTTTTACGAAAATATCTACAGTACGGACTTTCATTTCTGCAAGAGCTGGTATTTAAAGTTCGAACACCAACACTAATGAAAATATTTTTATTAAAAGGATATAATTGAATTATTTACTGTTTTAATATTAATTTTTGCCTTTATTTTCTAAAGAAAAAAGTGTTTATTTAAAGGTATAAATGGTATAATTAGTTGTAAATACAGTAATAAAGTTAATTTGGACAAGAATACAAAAATTCATTTGGAATTGTAAAATTTATTTTAAAAAAATATATAAAAAAGTATATATTTTCAAGCCTTTGAAATCTGTACAGCTTTAGTTACCATTTTTTTGGGAAAGAGTTTTTCTTTAATGACATCATATTTTTCCTGAGGAATTTCTGGGTTTGTTCTGAATATATTTGTTAAATTAGGATTTTGTCCATTTCTTATTTTAGTTTCGATGTCCTTAAGCCGTTTAATTCTGCCGAAAGCTAATATGTTTGCCGATGACATCAAAACCTGATTTTTTTCATTTACTTGCTTTGATAGTTTAATTTTGGTTTTTGAAGAATTTTGAACTGGTGCATTAGCTGCAATGTTTGTTTTTGTAGGCAGAATGTTAACAGCACTTTGAGCTTGACTAAATTTTTTTTTTGCTGATGAATTCGAATTTTTAAACGAACCTGCTAAATCGATATAGGTTGTAGATTCAAATTTAGAACTTGAAGATTTTTGAGTGGTATTTTTTTTAGTGGCATTGCTCACTTGAACTTGTTTGGGATAAACAGTATTGATTGCTTTTGTAAATGTTGCATCTAGTATAGTTTCTGCTTTCGCTTTGGCTTCTAAGTACTTAGGGTTCTCAGGCAGAACTCCTATATTTTTTAAAGCTTCACATTTCATATCATAATCCACTTGTTTATTCGGTAATCTAACTGATGAGAATTCGGTAATATTCTTAGGCATTTGAGCAGATATATTGAATTTTAGCTTTACATTTTCTTGTTTGGAAATAAGTGCTTTATTATTTGTAAGAGATTTCTTCTGGTGTAATTTTGTAGATTCACCAGTGTTAGTGTTACTAATGCTGTCAATTCTATGCATAGCCACTTTTAATGGTACTTTTGCTGTATTTATTACTTTTGTTTCTATAGGTCTTTTTGGTTGATGTTTGTTCTCATTTTTAGGAATCATGATTTCAATGTTTTTGTTTTTTGTGATGGTTTTTGCTACAATATTTTTAATTGCTTTAGAACTGGTACGAAAGTACTTGCTTCTCAAAATATCTCTCCAAGTATTTCTCTCTGCTTTCTTGAGGTCGTCGTAGGAAGGTTTACTTTTTGTCTTCTTTCTGTACAGGATCTCCCACACCGTGTTTGTGTTGCACAACTAAAAAAGTGTTAAGAAAAGTGGGTGCAACTAAAGCTGATTGTGTTACCTCAAAAAATATTTTCGATGTTTGGGATAGTTTCAGGATGTCGTTGGAAGCCAAATGACGCAAGATAAAATGAAAAACTCTGCTGGGTAAAAATTGGAGATTTAATTCTTTTCGGGAGAGTTTCAAAAGGTAAGAAAGGACGTGTTCCCCGAATAATTGCCTTATTTCAGTTTGGAGCTGTTTTTCATACACAAAATCTTCCAAAAGTACTTTGTGTCTTTTTGGATAAACGTGTGGACCGTGGGTTATATTCCATATATTTAGAATTACCTAAAAAGAAAGAATGTTTAATTAAATATATATGAAGAGAAAACTAAAAATTTGACATGCTTGCTTTGACATTTTCTCTTAAATAAAATATCTTAGAAAAGTTATAATCATTGAATGCTGTGTTCTAAATATATCAACTTACAAACTGAGTATTAACAGTCAAGCCAAAATAATCCCGACATGGTGCTGGAGAACGAGCGTAGAGTTGCAAAATGTGTTCTGATTTATTAGTCATGTAGGATGTCATGAAACTTAACTCTAATGTCACAAAGTGTTTGAGAGAACTAGATTTCTTTCAGTAATTCTCTTTAGAGATAATTCTGCTGCAAGAACTGGTTTCCATACCATAACGTTTTGTTAAAACAAATTAGAATTATTTGCAAACTGAAACAGAAATGAACATTAGCAATTCTATTGGCAGGTGTCCTAAATTTCAGCTATTAAATTATGTTTAATAATAACATGACCTACCTTGAAGATTATAAATTTGTTAGGCAATCAAAAATAGTAGAAACAAATATTTGTACTTTCACTTTAATATCTGCATATCTTCATGAAAATTGTTTATTAAATTTTACGGTGAGAAGTATTAACTGAAAATTAAAAAATAATGAATAAAGGTCATTAAATTGATCTTTATTAAACATGATGAAGCTGGAAAAAAGCAGTCATTATAAATAATTCCTTATTGTTTATTGAGTACAGCAGAGAACAAACAAACTGCTAAAATGATGCTGATTTTAAGCTATATAATTTATATTTTCATTTATTCACCAGTTGTTTTAAAATGAAATGTAATTGATTTAACTTTGCTTAGTAGGTCACTTATTGTGGGCAATTTGTAGTCATGTGAAAGACAAGAGGGGCAATATTATATGCTGGTATCTCATTTCAATGCTCTTGTTTTGAATTAAATTAAGTTAATAATCATTTTAATAATTACATTAAAATATACTCAGTATATCTAAACAAAATGAAAAATTGTGCATTATTTAATGATAAAAATTTATAGCTCTACTACATGATTTTGCAGTTCAAAAGGAACAATGACAAATTAAAAAAAAAAAATGTTTTTACTTAATAACCCAATTTTAAGTCGCATAGATATTCTTTGTTTAAATTAAATACAATCCATTCAACAAGAAGTATTTAGATTAATTTTTATGTACAACCTCACATTTTCAATTGGATTGGCATCTGAAGACACTATCTGTTCCACAGTAATGGCATTATTCTGTTGTTTACATACGCTGCTTAGTTTGATGTGATATTTAGAATCAGCATTTTCTTGCACGTAACTTGTCAGAACAGAAAAATTGTTTTAACAAACATTTCTGATAGACGGTGAATGTCTAAATTGTACTTTAGAGAAAAAAAAACACTACTTTCCATCCTTCGCCCGGCTGTTGTATGGTAGCCAAGGGCCTGGACCAGGGGCAACGATGCCTGAGAAAGGGTCTAGGCTGCTCCTACCTCATCAAAAACCTAAATTCTACGTTCAAGTAGGATTATGGAATGCGCGACTGGATAGAAAACTAGCAAACCACAAAAACTTTGGGGCACCTAGCCCACCCCATTGTATAAATGCCTTCCTCTGTGCAATGTAGGGCTCTGGCAGTGACGACATCCTCCCCTACCCGAACTGTGGGGGAGAAAGATGGGAAGCCACCTCCACAACAATAACCTTCAGATTATCCAGGTGAATCTCTCTGATGATCCTAATACCATACAGCATTAACTTTCTATCAGTTCCAATTTTCAGCCAAATGGACCTGATAGCCATTCAGATGGAAGTTCCGACCCCTGGAGGAAGGTGAGAAGTAATCACAGCTTCAGCTTACCTCTCCAGAGATGAAGTGGAAGCTCCAATCAGGGGTATAGAAGAACTAACCAGGTACAGCAGAATACATAGAATTCCCATGATTCTGCCATACCATGGGGAAGTAGTAATACCAACAAAAGAGAAAGTTTATAGTTTATTTATTGTTAACATATAATACATCTACTTCATGAAAATAGCAGATCCACATAACAGTGGCAAAAAGTGGAAGTGCTATTGGCAGCAGGCTGCAAAATACAGAAAATAGAATAGACTGAATCAGACGAAACAAAAAACAAAACTGTCATGCTAGCAAACTCTGTTGAAAAAATAAACAGATCAAAGCATTGAAGACAATCTGGACATGTAGAAGCCTATTTGACAAAAGATGAAGACTACAACCCAGGACGATATACTGGCTCTACAGAACAATCATCGTACCAGGCACCACCTACGGCATCTGTAATGTGGTGGACAAAAGTGCAGTATTTGTGATGGGTGTGGGTATTAGATTTTGAGTTGGTTGGGTTGTGATTGAGTTTGGTTGTTAGAGACTCCTTTGTTTGATTCGAAGAGTTGCCCTCCTATTCACTGTGGTCTTTTGTGTCCGATCTTGCAAAGTCACAGTGAAAGACTCCCTGCGTGAAGCATGTGTCCCTGTTTTTCCCGCCTAAATATCGTATAGGTATAGGCTACATGGGCATAGATCCCGATTGGGCCTTTAAAAAAAAAAAAAAGTGTAGTAAGTTAAGCGCAGAACTTGCTACAAAAAATCCAAAGGCTGATATGCCTGTCACAAGGAGCATGAGAACCTGCATCTCCAAATTAATATATAGGCAATCAAGAGGTCTATTCGCATACAGGAGGATAATAAATATAAAGCAGGAAACCACAAAGGACACCTAACTATCCTCAAAACTGAAGTAAAAGATCCACGATGCTCACTATCGACATCACTTGGTAAAAACGCTGCAGTTTTCCAAGTGGAAATATATCTGTGCCTCTTAGAAATAAGCAGAAGAGGATACAATAAAAAAGAGATTTTTTTATTCTAACAGACAGTCAAGCAGCATCTGCTATATGATCGTACTCAAATAGGTGTGGGACTGCCTGAGCAGACTCATCGAGCTGGCAAACACAAACAGCATAATGCTAATGTTGGTGCAGTCACAATATGAGTATAAAAAAAAATAGAGGCTGATGTCCTTGCCAAAAAAGGTTCACAAATGAACTTCAATGCACCAGAGCTGTTCTATGGCATGCACATAGGACACAAAAACCATGCACTGCAAAAATGGATAAAGAGGAACATATAACTCATTAGAAAGATATTAGTGGACACAACACATCCAAAAATTTATCATTCCATATTACACTAAACTCCTTAAACTCAGCAAAACAGAGTTCACTCACAAGACTGATAACTGGACATAGCCAGGTCAAAAGCCACCTATACAAACTAGGAAAAGCTGAGAACAGTGTCTATGGATTAAGGCATGAGGAAGCAGAAATGACGGAACATCTTCTAAGTACATGCCCTGCAGCAACCCTCAGAAGGAAAACCCATCTGGAGATCGAGTCTCCTACCCAAGAAGACGTAGCCAAAATGGGCCCTATCAAACTGGTCAAGTACCACTGGAATACAGAAATAGGACGTTAGAGCACAATTGACCTTTTAGGTCGAGGTGCAACACAGGCTAGGCCTGGACGGCCAAAATATAATAATACTACCTTCCAATTTCTATCATTGCTAAGTAATTGTCATCTGTTTATAGTGGAAAATATGCATTTAACAGCAACATTGCAGGGATGTTTGGACAATGTTTTTATCAACGTTAATAATTTTATTTGTGGTAGACTATCATATTTCCAACCATGTTATTGTGGTGCTTGCTTTCTGTGTGCAAGCTAATGATAAAAAATAAGTGTAAGGAAAATAATATTTAACAGTGCAAATGTGGCAAATGGGATAATGTATATCTATGTCCAGAAAATGATGTTAACACACAATCGTGTATTTTTCTGAATAAATTTAAACTTATTTTTGAAGAATGCTATTATACCAAAATAATTCAATTGAAAAAAGTCAAGTAAATATCCTTATTATAATAACAATGCACTAGCTCAATGTAAAAGACAGCTAGATACTTAGTAATTGCATTCTATAAAGCAAAAATAAAAGAATTTGATAAACTGCTGATTGATAGCATGATGAATATTATAGAAATTAAAAAATAAGACTCTGTGGCAGGTGATTCACGCAATCAAGGGAAAACTGAGCTCTAAAATTAATATAAGTTGTCTCTGGCAAATGGCAAATGATTTTTTGATTGATGTGCCTAAACAGTTGATGTAAGGTATAGGGCTTCCACCCACTTTTTGTAATAATATAACGAATTACAAAACTTCCTTTTTTCTCCAGTCTCTACAAATGAAGTTACTTGTTTTGAAAAATGAAAAACAAGCTTTCTGCAATAAATTTTTAACGGTATCCTGAAACATGCTATTGTCGAGCCTCTCTAAAAGGGGCGAGAGCCAAGGCTAAAACTTTTGTGTCTTTTGTAGTAGACTGATACTCTTCTTTTATTGTTGCAAGTTAATTAAAAGGAACCAACATGGACATTTAAAGGATAGATTAATAGAGACCGCAATGTTTATGTAGAATCTATTCTGAAAAATATCGATATGCATTTGGTTAACCTGGAAGTTTTCCTAGTTTAATCTAAAGCTTCTGACAGTATCGATTATGGTATTCTGATCATTAAGTTAAGCTATTATGTAATTATAGATGTTATATTGTCCTTACTTAAATCATATCTTGGTCATAAATTTAAAAAAAATAGAATTTGATTATATTGGAGAGAGTACTCATCAGTTTATGAAGGTCCAGACTTAGACAATAAGACAAAATTTTTAGACATTTGATGAATACATTTTGTGGTCTATACATATTGAGTCTGTTAAAACTAAACCGAATAAATCTTGTTACATTATTCGGTTTCTTAGTATGTAAGTGAGCATGTACTAAAAGCTGCATATTATTTAATTTAATTTCTATTCTGTCTTGAGATTCCATATTCTAAACTGATAGGGCTCTGTCGAGTTAACAAAGGTTTTTATTTTGCAGAAGAGAGTAGTAGGAATTAAATATAAAGGGTCTTGTAGGGAAGTCTTTAGGTCAAGTAAGTATGAGAGCATTATTTATTTGTTTAAAAATATTATATATAATATATATTAACTTTGAAATACTTTTCGCATATTTTGAGGTATACACAAATAAGAATAACTTACCATCTCTATAAAACACAACATATCTTTCAAATGTAAAAAGAATATCTAATAACTTATCCTTACGAATATGATTCAAAGTTGTATATGATTAACATCTAGTAATGGTTAATTTATTAGTATATCCCATCAAATTGACGTATAATGGCATGTAATTTGTTCATATTTAATTCATTTACATGTGAAAAGCTTCTGACGTTGCACTCCAATTCAATTTTCCCAAAGGTTAAGTAAACATGTGGGAAAATCAATAAAAATTAAACAGGCTAGTTTTTAAATTTTTAATTGATCAATAAAAATGGTCACACAATTATTACAAACTTACACAAAAAATTAAAATTAAATATCACGTTTTTCATTGTTTTAAAAATTAAATAACCAAAAATATTAATAATAAATATCATTATCAAAATAGCTAGCAATAAATATGTAATAAATAGAATTTTTAGAGTGAATTTTTTAAGAAAATACATACATAATGTAGAAAAATCTCACATATATTTTTTCACTTAATAAAACAGCTTCAAAAAATAAAAATATGGAAAAACTTACATGATAAAGATTGTTTCCTCAACACGTTAAAAATGTTCAAAACTCTCGTGTTACAATTCTTAGGTTGTGTGTAAATAGTTCGCAATATTTTAAAAATAGCCATGCACTATTTAACCGTTTAACATTCTTATAATAGCATTCATCTTGAACGCTCAACATAAACTATTTTAAATATAACTTGGTGGTTTTGAGAAGTGTAACTGTTTTGATTGAGCTCTTTATTACTTTAGTAAACGATGTTACAATAGTAAAACAAAAAAAATTAAGATGCAAGTTTAATTCGGACGTAAGTTAATATTTTTTAATAAGGATTTAAATACTTTATACTATAATGACAATTTTATCACTGTTTGTGTAGCATGAATACAAAAAGCAGTAGATAAAAGCTTTTGTTTCATAATATTAACAGGTTTAGATCTTATCAATATGTAAATACTTTTATATTCGGTATAGGTTTTGATCAAGTTTGCAAAATTACGAGTAAATTACATAAATGGAAATATACAAACTTTAAATGCTTAGTTATAAAGTTGTTTACATAAATTTAAAAATTTTAAACTATGAAGATGCATCTTTCAACTGTTTAGTTATTTTATAACTACAATTTATTTATAAAAAGTTCAACCAAAAACAGAAAATTTATAACAATACATCACATAAGTCAATGCAAGGAATGGTCAGTTTTGAAAAACATCAAAAAACTTTCGTTTCATAATAATCGTCACGTCTGAAAAAGCAATAAATATTCTATATAAAAATAAATAATTTAACTCTTTGGACTACATATTACAAATATTGGTCAATAAGTAAAAATTTATAATAAATTACGATCACATAAGACAGCGTGAAAATTCATTTCATTTTAAAAAATTTTAGGAAATATTCATATATGATTGTTACCGTTTGATTATATTCATAAAAGATTTTAAAATTACTATTAATCGCTGCTGAAATGTATGTCGATAGACCTCTCATTGAAGCTGCATGAATCAGTAGACTTTATGTTGTCTGCACATTGTAAAGTGTTCCTCTCAAGCGCCTGCATTCGGACTTTCATGTGTTCTAGCATTTTATCAATTGCTCTCAACCTTTTCTCCAAACTTGTTGAACGTAAAAATCCAACCTGAAAATAAATATTTCTTTACTTTTTTCACAATATAAATTTAATTTGGTAAAAACTGATATTCACATAAATTTATTGAACTTCTGATATAGTAAATAATTCGTTTTTTATATATATATATATATATATATATATATATATATATATATATATATATATATTACTATGAATGAATCATGTCCAATCTGTATGATGATCTTATTTTATTTTTTGTTATTTTTAGTTACCACAATATTACAACAAATTCAAACTTCTCAATGGTGAGAAATACATTGGACCAAATTAAATAATGTATGTAGTAACTGTTAATGTTTTTGTCGTACCATATCATAATAATGGACTAAAGTTTCCACATTCTTGAAATATTTAGTTTGACCAGTTAAGAATTGGGGCTCTGTAAAGATGTTAAATGCTATTCAGCAATAATCGTGGCAACCAATGAAACTGACAATAATTAACGGCAGAACTTTGATAGGCACTTGAATAAAATATTATTATAAAAAAAAACATTTTAATTTAGGAAATTAAACAAAGTCTACTGGTAGGAATGTGTGAAATTTGTCACGTGTTCTGTCAAAAATTTCATATTTATGGAAGTAATAAATATATAATTAGTTGTTTTACATACCTGAAGATGAGAACTCACAGGCAAAATGGGCATCAACCACCAAGCCCATGAAGGTCCATCGGGTAAAGTCATCCAATTCTTTTCAACAAGAGGCATTTTCCCAATTGAACGTTCAACTTCTGCTAATAAACTTGGTGTTAATGACTCCACCCACCTCGCAGCTTTTCCATGTACCCTGTTGTGTAGTGCCGACAGTTCCATCAACATTTCAGGTGGAACATCATTATCCCTAATGTATTGGACTAGAGCCATATCATAACCATCCTAAAAAAATATATAATAAATAATACCATTACCACCGAAATTTCTAATAGTATTTACCTGCTCAGATCGACTGACTACTTTAAAACGTCTCATACCAATAGTGGTTAAAATTGATCTTCCATCTTCGAGGTGAAGGGCATCTCTAACTTCTAATAATGTTCCATATGAGGAAAATCTGCTTTTGTCATCTATTTTCATGGCCATTCCAAACCGTTTCAAGGGTGACTGCAGGCACCTCCTTGCTAAAAGCCGATACCTTGGTTCATAAACATATAGGGGACATGCGACACCAGGGAACGCATTTGTGCAGACAAACATAGGAATTCTAAAATCATTTGTAGACACTTGATTCTCTTTCCTGCATGTTATCAGCCTTTCATGGTATTCTTTAGGAAATAACATCTGCACAGCTTCTTCAACTACATATGATGTATTTCTGGATTGATCTTCAACCTTTAGCGGACTCATACACAAGGGACATGCTAAACCATGGTCAAAAACCCTAGCTAAACATTCCTTGCAAAAAGTATGGCCACAACTGGTTGTGACTGGGTCGAAAAGGCAGCGACTGCATAAGATACACTCAAAGTCGAGGAGGGTAGCATGACTCCAACTTTCACGAAGGGCCTTTGCTTCTTTGAGCTGAACATCGAAAATAATGCTTTCTGCAGTTTTCATCAAATTTTGCTTGCAGCATATACTGTTATCTTTGAGGTTCTCTTCAGGCTTCTTGCAAATATGACACCTTGAGTATTTTACATTGTTTAATTTTGAAGTTTTTCTTAAGAATTTTTCTAAGGAGGTCTTGCAGTGTTTCGAGAGCAATAACCTTCGCAGTACCTGAAATATATAATCTTGTAGTAATTTTTAATATTTTACTAGGTTTAATTTTTTATGTAAATAAAATTAAATGTTGATTTATACTTTAGTTCGTTTGTTCATGAATTTTAGGAAAATTATTCCAAAGAAATAAAGTGAAACATTAGTAATGAGTGAATAACTAGGATTTTTTTAAATATTATTTTATTAAGAGAGGCTTATCATAAAATTGAATAGATAATACATGTATACATGACATATATAATAAACAAATAATGCTTATAACCGAGTCAAAATGTTGTCTTAATTCATGAATCATGCTATATAAATTAATATAAAATAAATATTTGTAGGCTTATCATTTACCTCATTTATATTGCCATCCTTAGTTTGAAGTCCTACGTATCTCGATCGAAGGTAGTACCTTGGTTCAAATCCTAATATATCTCTAGTTTCTGGTAGGAGACTCTCTGAAAAAAAGTAGCAATTATTTTTTTATTATAGAAAACCGTAAAATAAAATGCTAAGAAAAAAGCGCGAGAATCTTTACCAATGCAGAAAAACTATTATTAAATGAATTTTGCAGCAAACAAACGCGTTTTTGGCTTATTTGTGGCATTTCCTAGAATAAAGGTTAACGATAAGCTGCCCTCTTTATACGCGTATTTAGTTCAGTGATAACTACTTATGTTAAACATATACATGTTATGCAACTGTAAATTTCAGAGAAACGTGATTAGTCATGTCAAGTAGGCGAATCGCGGTGATCTCATCGCATCTTCAATCAAAATCTGTGGAACAATAATCTTCAATCGCGGTTGACAAAAGAAAAATGGTTGGAAAAATGAAATTAGTCACTGATGGTCATAAAAAGATCGGTCTTATGTAAGAACCAATTAATTTGTTTATAAGTTGACCTGTTTTGCACGATAGCATACTTAAATTAATTCATCAGCGCTCAGGTTTATCATACATTAAAAGAGTTTAAATATAATTCTGACTAATAAACCATTTCTCTGCGATTGGCTTTGAAGTTAAAAAGTATGAGAACGAATTTTGTCACCACACAGTTTGATTGTTTTCTAAGAGCAATTCCGATTAACAGTAAAAACGGAATTAATTAAGAAAAAATATTCTCACGGAGACGGGCCTTGAACTTAACTTCCGTTATGTGAGTGTTGGGTTGTTGCAAAATTAATGACATTTCTCCATAATTTACTGTTAGATATGTATAATAAATAAGGTGTAACTGCATATGCACGGGTTTAAAGTTAAATACGCATTTAATTTGTTTACAGTTTATCAATAATTATATTTATTTAAAATTATCATATTTAACTGTCTTTTTTAGTTGTTTTCTTTTATCTGCACGTGACCTTACATTGGCATTTTAAAAAAGAATATAAATAAATGAACAAATATGTGTGTCTTCAACTTTGGGGAAATTATAAAAAATTGTTTTTCAAATAATTGGATTCAACAATGGTACAGAAATTTTTTCATAAATGGCACTCACTAATTTCTGGATGTTTCCAACATGAAATATACTTTTCTGTCTCATTATACATCATTATATGCAGTAAAAATGAAACACACATGAAACTATACATGTATGTATGTACATGCATTAAAATTCTGAATCTATTTCCGGGATAAAATATACAATTAAATCTTGTCTCTCTCATTATCGAAGGTTTGGGATACATTAATAACAATTAAAGATGTATGGCTTTATACAATTATCTGCGTAAAAAAAAACAGAACGATATGTGCGTATTACTTAATTAAACTGCCCTCAAACTCCAGTGCAACGTCGAATGTTTTGGATATATACTTTTGTCTGCAATAAAATATTTTTAATTCTCAAATTGCCAAAAACGGCAGTCGACTATCTGCTTAACAAAATACAACATACCACTTTTACCTACTTTTTGAAGCTTCTAGAAAAGTGGTACATAAAATTTAAATTTAAAAAAAAATCTTTTTTAACCTTGTTTTCAAGTTTTCAACTTTATAACACGCGTGACCGCGTCTTATCTTATCTTACATGAACGGAATGGTTATTTGTCGACTACTTTTTGTTCAATATTACCTATTTTATGTTTTAAATAAGAATTTTTGATATAATATCAATACTATAACTAAATATTGGATATCTATAATTACATTTTTGTGTAATTTTGGATATAATTTGTACATTTTAATACAGTAGACTCTCGATTATCTTTGATTATTATTGAAAGATTCCAGTTGCTCGAAAAAGAAACTCGCTAGAAACGACTAGAAGATTCTGGAATGCCGATTCTCGAATATACAAGGGGGATCGGTGTGCAGCGAGACAGTTCAGCTCGGATCGCCAGCGCAAGCGCAATTGTACATATAACCTTTAGTTGTAAATTGGCGCAAAATAAATTAGGTAAACAAACACTTGTGTTACAAACCATGTTAAGTAAATCAAGTAACAATACGGATTGGTATGTGTGTTCTGGATTGTGACCAGGATTCACCCAGGTTACAATTCTTCTAAAAAAAAAGTCTTGCTGGTAAATAATCGCGACCTTAAGTACAGTGAAACCTCGATATACGAGCACCTCTATTCTCATGTGTTAGATAGAAAAGAAAGAAGAGCAAAAAGCGAAGCCTCTTGTGATCACAATTGTCTTCTTCTTTCTTTTTTTCTTCTTCTTTTTTGCATTTGTGGGCACAGTCGTTTCCAACACATGAAGATAGAGGCGCCCATATCTCGAGGTTCCACTGTAGTAGTATTTTACTATAAATGCTATAAAAAGATGTTACTGCAAAAATGTGCAGTTCGGAAGTAAAAAATATGTAAACTTTGATTTAAATAGGATTGTAATTCAATGTTTGCTTGAGGTTGGCTTCAATTCAATATGGAAATTAAACTGAAGATAAATGAATAAAGAGCACAAGTAAACATGAAAAATGAATGAAATGGTAGGTGAGTGAGAAACTCGAGCCAAAATTTTAGGTTGCGAGTAATTTCGGTTCATATTTCAAGCGTTATTTTTAAATGTTGGCCAAATTAATTTTGAAGTAAAATTAGATGAGGTGTTGCTCTACATTACGAATGAAATTTATGTAAGTCATTCGTTAATTAATTAGAGAAGGCAACGTGATAAATTATACGCAGAAAATTTACAGGTCATTTAAAATTAACTTTATCTTGGTTAAAATATCCGATTTGTGACATTTGTGACAATTTCCATTAAGAGTAGGGCCACAAACGTTTTGCCTTAAATGCCGTTACCAGTACTAATCTGTAATGGGTTCGTCGGTGAATAAATTAAAAGATTGCCGCCTTTTTTGGACATACATATATTCTGAATTCACGTGTTACTATCTAAGCAATTTTATGTAATCATATTGAACACGCGTTGACTCGTGGACTGCGCGCGGTAATACATAAATATTTGCAATTTTTATAAGCCTACGAAACAGGATCTATTTGCATACATCGGTTTTAGATAATGCGTTTATCAAACAAAACCTCTATTATCTTTCTTTTATTTTAGATAAAGTTTGTTTTTGTAGAACGCAGTATCATCGCAAGCGGTTCATTGACCACACTACAGCCTTTGTAATTTTAGATTTGCACTTGGACAAAAAATAAAGCGCTTTTTTAACGGTAAACAAGGTTGATAACCTGGCACGTCAAGAAAATTTGCGAAACTGTGGTATCTTTACATCAAAACTTGTTTTGGCATGCAATGGGGAGGTCTACTTTGGGGACTGTGGAATCTTGGTGTATTACCCTCCACAGGGTAATGTAGTCGGCACATACAGAAAATTTATTTTGTTTGCCTGTAAATAATCGCAGTGTATTGTGTTTCATTATATAAGGGTCGTGATATTCAAGGTCTAACAAACTAGATAATAATTTTATTTGGCAAATAACTAATTTGTTCAGTCTGGTGTTGTATTATTCAAATACATACAAACTAAAGCCCTCCTACCTATATTTATAAG
>JAUIMW010000488.1:0-17103 GCA_033557785.1 Enochrus cinctus
AAAAATATTCTATAATCTATGCGTTCAAGGTTAAATAAAATTTGATTGCATAATTATATTTTAAGGCCGTGCACGTCGGGCCTAATTTAACAATAAGTATTAAAAAGGACGTATTCCACCATATGCGTGCGAAATATAGCTTCAGCACGCAGGAATGCGTGAAGTATATTTACGTACGTGTGTGTATATCTTAAAGAGAGATTATTTATTTTGTTGCCTTAAGTTAAAAAAAAGGATTTGTGTTTCGGAAAAGACACGCGTTGAAAATCTACTCCTACAATGATGATTTGAGATGGGCCATCAGAGTCGATGAGAGACGTTTATAAATTGATTTGTATAATGTTTTATCTCACCGGAATACGGCCGTACAACCGATTAAATAAATATAACAACTCAACAAGGACATTATTCCTTCAAATATTTAGAGATATATTTACTTCAGGCAGTATTTTTGGAGATCTGTTTTTAACCTTGTTCAATGTAATAATAGAAAAAACCCACACAAATCCCGTAACTTTTTATAATATTGAGAAAAGCGGTTGTGTGGAGTAGGAGCACGCTTTTTCTGTTTGTCTTTTTACGTTGCGTTTGCATTTGGGCAGCTTTCAGTGGTACCAGTACTGTTACAGCATGTTACAAATTTTTGTAATTTTTGCGTCTAGCGGCATAGTTTTCGCCGTGAATTCACCCGAGTGGTCACCCTCAGCGACGAGAAACAGCGCGGTGCGATTATCACAGTTGTAAATTGGGCGCGGAAGCAGGTGCACCGCGGTACTGACCTCATAAAAAAATTCTTAACATCAAAAGCTGTGGGTTTGCGACCTGAGAAAACCAATATAATGGGCTTAACGAACTTTCGGCATTGTTTAGTATGGTACTGCATTCTTCAGGTAGTACTGGTAAACATAAGTTTATAGATAAATGAGTACGTGATAATTAAGTAAATATTGAGTTTAAGAATAGATTGACCTTAATGCAGCCGATATAAAAACAGTAAATATTTTAAACGTTTGGCTTTGTTGTAAAGAGAAACACAAGTGGCGTGGACGAAAGCGGCATAAATAAGGTTCCCAGATTAAAGTTGTATATTTACTTTTTTAACGTGCGTGTAGTAGCTAAGCTAACTAAGAAAACCTTTTGCATCTCCGCAAAAGGAAACAAAGCGCTGTGATACCAACTTTTTTCTTCCATAATTAGGTATAACAGATTTCGTTTAATCGGTACCAATTCTAGGCCAATGTCGGCGTAGCTCCGTTTTACGTTGCAAAATGTTTTCGATTGTTAAATATCACAAAGCAAAACTACATTTTGTTAATTAAATGCGCAAAAAACAAAAAGGTTAATTCTATCAAAATTTAAATGTTGGCACTGCTCACCTTGTAACAAATCCAGAAACTGTCCGTTTTAAGATTTGCCAGCTGTTTGAATTCATTTCAAATTATCAGTTCTTTCGATAAAACGTTTTTGATTGGTTGTTAGTGAGCGTGATTCACCGAGTTTATGTAGATCTAATGAGAAGAAGTTTCTTAATGTTCATTTTTCACTAAAGAACTCGATTCGCCTTTTGGGAGGGAAAAAAGATGATTTTTTGATGATCTTTATGTGTTCGTCAGTACCGGGTCAGTACCCCTTGCGGTTGGTGCGAGGAATGCAGATCTGAAAGGGGAATTGACGTGAAGTGTAAAAGCTGGTATTCATAAGAAATACAAACATATCCATATTTTACAGTACTGCTCTCATGTTTTAGCTGAACGTCTAAAAGCAAACGCTGGGAATAATAGAGCGTTATTTTTCGTTACATGTGTAGCTCCTTTTAAGTACAATCAACGCGATAACAGCTATATTTCTTGGCATTGTCAAGAGGCTGAAATGTACCGCGATGTTTGTCGCATATGCATAACAATTGGCTGCATGGTACTACAAACAAAAGCACTGCGGGAAATTGATAGAAAAATTTCGAATGGAGAAGATGCAGAACGCAGAGAGCGACAAGAGTTCGTTGACCAATGCCCATTGCAAATTGCCTCGACGAATTTAACATGCTCCCGTGCAGATGCAGGTGCATCGAGCAAATTTTTTGAAGTTACTGCAGAAATCTGTCTTTCCTTCCATCGAAAGCGAATGCGTTTTCTAAACTAAACTAAACTCGGTGACCAAGATGTAATTTCACCAATTTTTCATCGAACGGACAGACGTATCTATTTTCGTAAATGAATGATCGAACGCGGGTTGAATTGTTTTAAAACTGACCTAAAACACCTTCGTTCTGGTTCGTTGACTTAGGCACACATTAAAAATTTAGTCGGCCACGATAATAAAAACGCACATTCTTTTTGGTTATTACCTCTTATCGAAATTGAAAGTAGATTGCGTAACCCCAGATACACACTTCCGGCTCTAGATAAATGAATCTTCTTCTAGTGGACTAGAAACAAACGCGTACGTTTTGAGCGAAACGAAAGCGAAAGAAATTATCATCCTTTTATTGGTGACTCACGCAATGGAGGAAGTTTTTATTAAATTACCATTTCCCTGGGTTCATGGTGCGAGATGAGAAAACTTAGGTGAGCCAAGAGGCGCAAAGGATGTCCTCTGCGATGTTTTTTTTTGAGAAATATTAATTCTCAAACGTAATGAAATAGCTAATCTGTAGACTTCCTGTTATGTTATGTTTATAATATTATAATTACGTCAGCCTATCCGTGAATGACAACATCTTTAAAATGCCTTTATTTACAACCATTAATTATGTTAAAAATTTAATTGCACGCACGCCTTAAAACTACGCGGATCTCCTTTAATTTTAACTAATTTGATAATGGCACAAAAACCGGTGATAATTGCTTTCTCCGCTCTCCGATGTGAGTGGTACTCTGGTTGTGAATGCGATGGTAGTACATCAAGATTTTTTGGGTGCCGACGGGTGTTTTATTTAGAGATGGTACCCTCAGCCTCGATGCCACCCGATGGTACGCCTCATCAATGCTTTTAGTTTATTGTACGTAAATCAAACGCACAGAGGCAAATATCAACTATTAGTTCATTCCCTTCTAATTGATTTATAATGATCGATTACAATGCAAGAGTCTGGCGAATAGTTTATTATTAGAAAATGATTTTTACGTAAAGCTAATGTCATTTCGGGAAATGTCAGGCGTTTTTTTGTAAGCGCGCGCGCGCGAAAAAAGTTGTTTTTTCAGGAGTCACCGGAAAATTACGAGAAAAGTGATTACAGCCCTTACCGTGAAAACTGCTTGAATTCCAGTTAGTTGAAAAAAGGTGCTTCCCCATACAATAAATCCCACCGGCTGGTGACTCAGCAGAGACATATAATATAAATTAGCATTTGCGAAGTTATAATTAGAAATTGATTCTGACTTTTTATGAGTAATCGAACTAACTTCGAGAACGCGGTGCGATGGGTGTAATCCTGTGATTAGAGAAAAGCAAATGGTCCTGGAATGGCACGGCAAACAAGCACTTCTAAATAGAAAACAATGAGTAATAGCCGGATGTCTAAATTGGCTCGTTATGTATTGGATTGTGGGACAACTTCAAAGCGAATTCGGAAAACCTCCACACCATCAAAAGTTTGGATGGTAAAAAGCACAGGGGCCGGGGTGTTATGCGTTAATTCACAAACAGCTTCACAAAGGCACTTACCGCAAACGTCTCGCAACACCGCGTAAAAATTGTAAGTGGTGGAACATCGCAGTTCTGTCTTAACGCAATATAAGGGGTGTTCCGTCTCTTGTGCACCTGCGGAACCAGATAACGTGAAAATTGCGACAAAAACAGAAATTGGACGACCTCAGCCGTCTTACTCATAGCTATTGATGGGTGCAGTAAAAAACTAACGAATTCCCTGGTTTGCTCTTTTTTCTCAAGAAATAATTAAAGTATGATATGCAAGACAATGGTTAGGTTTATAAGGTATAAATATACATGAGAAGACAACTAGGAACGCAATTTAGCGTTCAGCAGGTGGTACCCGATTGTGGTACCTTCGAAATGCGTGCGCTACGCAATAGCGACAAAATTATATTTTTTATTTTTTTTAATAATAATTACAAGGATGAATATTTTATTGTGCGAAATTACTTATGGAACCAGACGGAATCGGAATAAACTGGACCTGAGCCGGCGTTCGTACGGTTCCGCAGGAGAGTGGAACCACTAATTGTGTGTTAGTTTATCTAATTCGTGTGGAATGTATGGAAAAATGCTTATCTTTTAATAATAATAATTCGGGTTGTCCTCGTTCTGTCACCAACAGGACGCACTCTAGGAACTACGGAGACCGTAAACGAGGGGGTATTCGATCCGGCTCAAAGGCCAGACTTCGTTCCATGCAAATCCTGCTAAAACTGTCGGCGAATTAATATAAAATATAATTTTGGCAAACATATGATTAAAATTCTATTTTAGTGGAAACCATTTGCCAACAGTTGTCATCCGGGTTTAGGTCGCACGAAGGTTCGTTCTCCAGTTTAGATTCGATTGAAATCCTTCGATTTTTTTTTTGAATCAATAAATTTGTTTTGCTGCTTGTTGGATAATTGTAAATACGCGCAAAACGGCATTGGGTTTTATTAAATGTTGGTATGCACCATTAAAACCGATAAGAAATTTGTTATGGCCTTTAAAACAACGGTTGATAAGCTATGGCAGATGTGTGTCTTTACAATAAGCCATAATTTAATGGGAGCTTTGGAGTATTACGTATCGAACCTACGCTGATGTTGGTGGGAATTCTTCAAATTTACCTATTTAAAGGCCGTTACTCCCAGACCCTACTTCGAAACAGAATTGTTCTCGTTTCCTAATAAAACCATAATATCGATTGGAAAACGCAAATTAGTTCTGTGTGAGCATAACATTAAGAGTCTATTGCAAGCATTATTTTTGTTTCCGCGGATCTCCAGGTTTTCTTTGGGTTTCGGTACTATGGTACTACAGCAAAAATTTATTTATTTTTCTCACCTGAGTTGAAAGTTAGCAATTTGGGAATAGCTTCTGCTTCGTCTGTGTCCTGTAAGCGCTGCAAGTAGACGTTCATCATCCTAGTGTACTCTTCTTGGCTGATGTTTATCTATGGACATACACATGACAAGTTAGAATGTTGGGCAACAGGTGTCGGCATAAAACAGCATAAACAAACAGGAGACACCCGCAGTGTTTATATTTCGACATATTGTTACCGTGGTACTCGCGGTACTACCCTCAAAACTATGCTTTGTTTATTTATTCGCCAAAACAAACAAGACTAAAAATTAAAAAAAAAAAACAAAAGATCTTCAATTTGTTTTATTAAATTTCCCAAATTTTCCCAATTTTTTTAATTTAAATTAAAATCTCGAAATCACCCAAGCAATTTGGTACTAGAAAAATATATTTATAATTATGTATATTATAGTAAAAATAAATGTTGTAATTATATATAATAACTGGCAAGTGTACAAAAAAAGAAATTATGAAGTAGTGGAATTAGCAGGTGAAAAATATAACCTAAGTTCCGGTTGGAAATCCCCCGTTCTGTGTCGGGTTAGCACGCGGAACTTCTTCGTACCTTGGCAATGTCCGGTAAAGAATCGAGGCCGAGGTCCTCGACGAGTCCCTTTTGTTCCGAGAACACCAGCATCCAAAGAGAGCACAAGATTGTCCACGCCACTATGTTGGTCCAGAAATGACCGCCCATAGCCAAGGGCTAAAACCGACATCAAACTTCACTGGTGCATCGAGTCTGCACCGTACGTTCGCAAGCACATGCACATGGAGGTAGCACACGGACCGGCAGCAAATCTACACGAGGATGCGATTAGACTAACTAGCACGCTCCGCATACGACACTTTTATAGTATTAGTGGCGGAGGGGATCCACATGACACGTCAGGAAATGCTTAATGTGGAATCTAGTAAAACTACCCTCTACCCCCGTACTAACCATTAATCGAGACGAGCTCGCGTTACCTTTGACCGAAAAAATACCCTCATAATATATATACATAAACATATACACACACGAACTTTTAGTTGTTTCGCAGAATTCCACTTCATTATTTCACACTAAATTTTTAGTAGGAACTCTAACTTTGAATTCTATGAATGACTCATTGCTAGTATAATATTTTATTAACCTTATTCCTTTCGTCGCCCTTTCGAGAATAATGTTTGTAATCGAATGACGCAATAATGCTTTTGAGGATTGAACAGATGGAAAGAAATATTTTTTGTGCAGGGGGCGCAATGTTGCGGTACTACTGAGGTACCACTCTTATTTTTTTTTTAATTGAACGCTTAACAAATCGAACGCGACAGCCTGAGGTTGAACGGACAGGACTAGGACTCCCTAAACTTTGTTGACCATCGACCCCTCTCACGAATACCTTCCATAAATTATAATCGATATTTAATTTAAGCTTAATACCAACGACGCTCGCAGCTTTAGGAATCGCTCGGCTTCGTTTCCTGTTGTCTTTTTTTGCATTATTCATTTTTGCAGTCCTAAGAACAATTAACGTTCTATATAAGTAACGCCCTTTTCAAGAGCATCCTTTTGTATATATATATTTTTAAATTGCTTTGAATTAAAAATACTACCTTGATCAATAAGAGCGATTGCTATTATAAGAATACCGTATCGACGAATAAATCTCTGCCCACAGATTTGCTATTAATGTATAATAATTTTTAATTTTCCACAAAGTACACGAAAATCGGTGCGTATATAATTTATCTGACGTTACATAATGGATGACGTTGTCATTATGATCTGGTTGCAAGAAAACCGCCCACCCTTCCGCGAATATCAGGAATTAATCATGAAAATCACGTGTTAAGTGTATTAACGATGGCGCGTCTTCAACCTTCAACCCTTGCTCAAAAAGAATCCGGTCTGCGGAAAAACGACGGTTTTTAGAAATTTTCTTTGGAAAATTGTTTCGCTGCTTTCTGGAGAACACCTGAAAAAGGCCCGCACAATTCGAACTGAACCGAGCGTTAAGATACAAATGTTTCGATAGGGAACATTTGTTGTGAGCGAGCCTTAATTTTTTTTATTCGGTTGGTATGGTCTTTTTCATCGTGTTAAAAATGTCGAATTTTTTGTTTCCATTTGAAGAAAAGTGCCGCAGAGTCGTATCAAATGCTTGTCGAGGCATACGGTGATCGTTTTAAGCAACTTTGAAGACGCCGAATTGCAATATTGGATGAAGGTGATACTTTGAATCGAGAGTAAATGGCAGCATTGTTAAATGTTGCACAACAAACAATTTCTGAACGTTTAAAGACTATGGGAAAAATCTAAAAGTGTCAAAGTAATTTTGTTACACGACAATGCGCCTGCACACTTAGCAAAACCGGATCGAGATACAATCCAAAGTATTCACCAGACTTGGCCCCTTCCGACTACCATTTGTGTTCATCGATGGGATATAACTGTCACTTTTCCGCGTTGTTTGGGGTTATAGCGAACGTACGACTTCACGTTGCTTGATGTTATAACGAAAGTACGACTTCACGGTACCAAACTAATTGTACCTATAGGCCCAGGGCGCCGCGCCAGACAGTAACAAGAGGTACTAAACTGAATAACCACCAAAATTAATGAAGACTCTTGAGAATTCCTGATGGGCTGGTCGTTCGATTATTAGCTTTCACGATTAGTTGTATGGTGCGGTTGGACCGGTCGCTAAGGCAAAAAAAAGATTGTTTGGTAAAGAGTAACCAACTCAGTGCAATCACAGCTTAACTCTTAACTATTTTATTTATTATTTACCTAGTCATATTTAGATCAGAGTAAATATTAAGGTAAATGGGCGCAGGGAAATCGTCTAAAAATATTAGTACGATCGTTAACCTCGGTTGAACTTCAATTTAACTATGGATCCCAAAAAGTGATTCCGTCTGGTGCATATTTTATTGTCGTGTTTTATTGAAGCTATAAGTTAGAAAAAACGTCACATCTTATTCAAGTTAACAATTCTAGCTCTGAAAGTAAAATGTTGCATTTTTCATAAGAACGTCAGTAGTGCAAATTAATTTGACCGTTGCCGCTGTATACAACAGCAGTAATTCATTCGGTTCCCGGAAAACTTCCCGAAAAACTCCCATAAGGGATTTGATAACGGAAAGAATATACTTTTTGGTGAAATGTCGTGCAAATTGATCTCAGGTAAATTCTCGGAATTTTTCATACTTTATTATTTCGCGTATTTGGTCGGAAAGAGCGGACTAGCAAAGACGTTTCTCGGGAATTGGTTGGAATATTCGATTTCTATTCGTCTAATGGGAATAACTGAATCCTTGCCTAATTTGTTATAAACATCCAAAGCAAATGAATGCATCCTATCGACTCTAAATAAACACGAACTCTTCATGCTGAGGTAAGGTATGGTGAGTCATGTATCATTACCCTTGTAATGTGGAAATCATGGCGGTAGGTAAAAGCATGAAACAAATAATATATCACGCACAGGGACTGGGGAGGAATATTGGGAAAATACGTAAAAATATACCGCGCCCAATTTTTATATTTCAACATAATATATCAATATTTGTCTGACTCTTCCATCTTGAAACTTTTATAGTTAAGCGTTGAAGTCTCCCGAAGCATACCAAATTCTTAGAAAGAAGAGGAGATATGGATCCAAAGTGATCCACGAAATGGTGGTTGGAAATGCAAAAGATTGGAAAACGCTTCAGAAACCAATAAATAAGTCTTATTGTGTCTGTAGGTAGTCTTGGTAAAGACTATCCTCATATATTTTCAAAAGGTCAACAACATCAAATAAAGTTCCTTCGTAATCTGTCATAGGAGTCTAAGTGTTTAGTCCCCTCCTCATAAGCACATACGTACACAGAATTGACGATTACCATTAATAACGCTTTCTAAATTTCTGTTTACACGCAATCAATATCTTAGTAGGCTCATTTCGTGGAACAAGGCAGTGCGTTACCACAGCTCAGGGCTGATTAAGCGGTGATGTGGAGGGGTTGATCTGTATTAACACGCCCTTTCTTTGGAAGATGTCTACAATTCATGGTTTCCAGAAAACACTACAGCTTCTGTGCGAATATAACTGCAATTTATCCACTTATAGTTCGTTTTGTTTACTTCGAAATTCAAATCTGAATTTAGGTTCCCACACCGTTTTCGTAATTACTCCTAATTGTCTCGCAACTCACCGAATTAAAACTCCACTCCCCACACCAGTAACTTAATTATTCACTCTCATAAGTCATCATCTTCTCTTGAACGTATATTTATTTATTTTTTATTTGCATACGTGCCTTCGTCTCATCCAATCGATAACTGAAATCGAGAGCTGACCCTTCTATCACAAAAACTGACAGAGAACTTACATCGGTGGCTCTTGCCAGACATTTTTTAAGTTAACGTAAATTAGTCTTCAATCATTCAAGAAGATTATTTTGTAAAATTTAATTAACGAGTAGGTACGAGCATCGGGGGAGTCCAAATTTATGGTCTGCCTAAGGCTCCTCAGAATGCACCTTTGTGGTACCACCGCACCGGAGTAGGTACCAACGTAGGGTACGGTTTTACCCAAAGACGTCTATCGTAAAGAATGCCCTGTCACTCTCGCTGCTCCGGAAACTATCGATGCTGTTATACATTCCTGTGCGGTTATTTCACCTTTCAGAAAGCTTTTGAAGTCTGTATGCATAGCTAATTGTTTTATTAGGGATATATATATATATATATATATATATATATATATATATATATATATATATATATATATATATATATATAAATTTAATTTTGGATTAAAATCCTTGAAGTTGTACGTAAGAAAATAGATCCGCTTGACGATATACATTTATGAATGAAATATACGTCGGTAAGCAGGAAGTTGTAGAAGGTCAAGGTGAATCCGGGCGGGGTGGAATTAAAGAAAGTACCTATATCATTTAAAATAAACCAAGGATGATGCGGCGTTCCACGAACGCATAACTTTACATATCCGATACCGATCATAATAGCATCGGCACTTTTCTTTTACGTAAAATGTTCCCGGTTATTTTCCCTCGGAAGTACAATAGCCCAAACATCATAAGAACACTAAATAACAATACATACCTATAGTTCTTAAATTCCGGGAACACCTTATTGATTTTTTAATGATATTCGGTTTTCCGGAAGTAGGTCAAATAGACATGTAAACGCGAATGGTAATTCCCGGAAACAAATACATATTGTAATTCCATCGAAATGATATACTGTTGCTCAAAATTTAAGAAAACTCACTATTTCACCTAATCTAATAACTATATTTTAAATTGGGCAATTTTTATTAAAAAAAATTAGTGAATTAGCTTCACTAGCCATGCCTTCTTTGGCCTCCTTCAAATGGTTCAAATAGTTGCTTCTATAAAAAAACCTTCGTAAAGTGAATCGTTCGTTAAGTGAGACAAAATGAACCACGGGAGGGGGGGTTGTGTTACACAAAAGAACAATTTTAACACAAGAAAAGTCTCTGCTTCCTGCTAATAGTTATCAAGATCGATTAAGAGTATGTTCCAGTGTATCTGCAGGACATTCCGTGTCTTCTGGGTCACCTGACAGTATTACTCTTATGTTCCCACACAAAAATGTGTACTGATTGTTACCATTAAAAGAAGAACCATGTTCTCAAAATACTCTTTTAAATACCTACTTTTAATTGATAATTAATGACTCTTATTGATCATATCCTTATTACAGATAACAAAATTTTGATATACACTTTTTTGATGGCGACTTACGGTTCGTCCCATGGCATCTAATCTACAGACTCGATAATGTTAATGGCAAGGTTGAATTTTTGAATAAATTGTTTTGATTTGCATCCCCCAACATAAGACACAAGATCTCTTTGAGGAATAAGTCTCTTCATAAGGTAAAGCGTAATGGTAGTGAGGGTGTCTGGAACTATTACAAGTCTTTGAGAAACCTTGTGTTCGTCTCCATTCGTCGGGAGAAGCTTGCCCATTTCGAACCTCTAAGCTCCAAGCACCTTCCCATATGAATGATGTTGATGTGCTTAACGGGCATTTTGTCTCTATTTCTGGAAACTTATTTCAATTGGATTATTGGATTTTTATCGTGGCCAAAGGTTTTTCAATTTAAAAAAAAATTGTTTTCACTGCTGTTAATGTGGAGGACATTCAAGATATCATCTTCAAAATTAAATCTGATGCGGTTGGAACAGATCTCATTTCGGTAAAAATTGTGTTGTCCCGTTATATTATTACCACTGACTCATATTGTGAACACCTGTATATTGGATGGAGTATTCCCTGAGATTTGGAAAGAAGCACATGTTATTCCTATACCTAAGACTAAAAATTGTGATTGATTGCAGGATTTTCGCCCCATAAGTATATTATCTCCTTTGTCCTTTGTTGTGTTTCCTTCCTTTCTGTTTTTTTCTTTTCCTTCCATCGTTTTGCCCTCTCTTTGTTTCGTCTGGCCCTGGATGGTGAGGGTATCCTTGATCTTTCTGGTTTGCTAGTCTTTTTCGTCTTTGGGGTTTCCCTCCCCTTTTTTCTAAAAATTTGGGACTTCATGAATGAACGATCTCAGATTTGTGTCCACGTGATACACAATATTAATAGAGCATACTAATTGAGATCTATATATATTCACGTAGTATGTGGTATTGATTCTTATACTTTCACTCGTATTCAGAGAGCCATAAAACTCTTGTCTGGAAGAACGAGACGAGTTGTTCTTTTCAATGTAGATTTTTTAACCGACATTGGAATAAAACTTTGGAAATTTAGTGAACTTCCTTCGAGTTAGCCTAACCAGCTCTTCCAAGCCTGCAACTGACCATTTGACGATCCCAAACGAATAGACAAGAACCGGTATCGCCCAGGCATTTATGGCGGCTATGAGGTTTCCTCCTGAGAGATTGGTGTTCATCAGTTTTGTTATACGCTTTGGGTACTTGTCCTGAAATTCTCTCTTTGGCGTTGCAGGGTCCAGTCGTTGATTCTGTGGCATTTCGAGATAACGGTACGCTCTCACAATTCCTCTCCTGATAGCTATCCTAGAGCACTTGTCGAGTTCACTCCGATATCCTGACTTTAGACTTCCTCATGAACTCACAAGTGCTCTTCAAGTCTTTCCTCTGCCTCGCCGTAGAGTTCATCCATGTAGAGTTAGTGAGACAATCGGGTCTGGTCAAGGAGGGTCGACATCAAATTCAAAGCCAGGCAAAACCAAACAGGAGTTAATCTCCCTGGAAAATCCCCCTCATCTGATTTTATTAAAATCGTAGTTATGTTGAAGTGCTCAGTTCTCCTTTTGTTGTTAAGAAAAAGAAGGACCTGCTGGTTGATAAAACATAAATAAATAAACAGCTAGCAAAAAGTATAATACATTATTATATTGGAACAAAGAAACAGGCAACATATAAGAAGGATAACTTTGAGGGTCCGAGGACATGGAATGTCCTCCAGGGATACTGTCACTTCGATACTGATAATTTATGATTAAACAGCGTTTTTTTTATATATTTATGCATGTACTAACATTTTATCGAAATTACATTAAAAAGTTATACAATCAATGAGCTATGGGTAGTACCTAAACTCGCCATTAGCATGCACATCATTTTTATTGCTTACTAATGAAAATGAAATGTGAATGTCTTTTAAGAAAGCATGCATGCATTTAGGTACTAATCTTGTTAACAACAGCCTACGTGACTATATGTGCATACTTTTGAACAGATCAGGAGAATAGACGTTATAGAAAGTTATAGAAAAAAAATCATTTACATACTTTTGATAGGAAGCACGCTATAATTTATTCCTATTTTAGTACTGATTTTCTACTATAGGACAGAGATCGTCCTAACCTTCAGTCAAGATGATGGTGCTTTTCTGGTACTGATGCCTTTTAAGTGGATGCCTCAAACCAAAAATGACAGGGGTTGAAAAAACTTCTTTTAGCTGTACAAATATACGCAATATAACCCTAGTTACGTAACGCTTGGTTGTTGAAAATAGCAAGCAAAATTCGTGCGTTACATATAGAAATTCCTCAGAGAGTCAATAGACGATAAGACGAAAAATGTTTCACGACCTCTGTTTTCTTAGGGTTCTACTCCTCCGCTGTATTCAAAGCTTTTTCTGCAATTACAGAGAGTTCCTTATTTTACAGGTGATAACTAGAGAAGTTTTTTGCAGAACAAAGGCAGTAATTCCATGTGTGGGTTGCAGAAATTCTTGATTGCCACACTAAGCCATAATCACCAGTTTTCCAATAGCCTGTTAAAGGAGGAATATAAGTAGCATTATTACAAATAATTGGATATACGATCGCTTCATATATTTATACTGATATCTGCAAGCGCAAAAATGCTAATTAATTAATGGGCTCCTCTCCCACTCTATCTAACGTGGATTAGTCCTTACGCACGATCGTTAAAATCAACACAAAAAACTACGATTTACCACACTTTATTTTTTATCTTACATTTATATTTATAGTATAAAAGTAGACAAGTATAAAAAAATTATAAAAATCCATAAATATAAATTATTAACAATTTAAATTAATAGTTTATTTGACGTTGTTCGTTTGTGTATCTATTGTTGGTAGGGTACTGAACATACGACGGTTGGAGGTTCCTGTTCCCCACCAGAGGCGGATTCTGTTGGTACTGCACAGGCTCTTGGTACTGCCGTTGTCCTTGCTGATACTGCGGTTGCTCTTGGTATTGCACTTGCCCTTGCTGCTGTCTTTGCTCGGGTGTGTACGATCTCAGTACAGTTTTATCATTACTTACTTGCTGAGCGACGTTTCCGCTTTCTTTGGGATCGCTTAATATACCTTCGAATATTATATTTTTGTGCACTTTATCGTAAATGAAGAAAATGAATGGATGGTCGCCGAATACTTTAGGTTTGCTGTTGCCCATCAAGGGTATGAACACAGCTCCAGACGCCGCCGCAGCTTCAGTTCCTCTTTCGTTCACTTCGAGTTTAGTTTTGTGGATGAACTGGGAAACGTAAGCGTTTGAGTCTTGTAGCATTCCACTTACGTTGGCGCGTGGAGTGAAGATCTCTTTTATTCCAATCTAAAGCGAAAACATCGATATAAATATGTGGATACATGTTTGAAGGAAATACGTACGGTTTGAAGAATCTGAGAAACATCTGAAGTATATTCCAGATCAAATTTGGGGAGTCCTAGCATTATTTCGGTTGGTTGTAAGTCTTCTAAAATTTTGGCAAAAGTGACATGGGACACGTCTTTAGTCAATGAAGAAATGCTAAAACGCTCTGGGACTACGAGTAGCATGGAGTATTTATCACCCTATAAAAATGAGGATTAAAATTTAGAAGATAACTTCTAATTTTTACATACAGTGTAAGGTATCTCCACAACGTGAGCGTTGATTTCGTCCATGAACTTGTAGTTAAAGGTGTCTTCGAGAACCATCATGTCTACTTGGCGACAGTTGGTTGTTTCCGTTTGGAAGCAGTGAGGAATAGCTTTTTCGAAAGCAGTCTTCCACAGCCCTTTGAAGTAAAGTGCATTTGTTATGAGCATTTTGGTTTCCGGTCCGATGCTCCCTGAAAGTTTGGATAACGTTTGTTTGAAAATGCGGAGTTCTTAAAGCGGGAACCTACCTTGCCCTAGGAGTTCGGGAATTTTTCCTTTGGTAGCTTTGGAAATAAAGTCATTGATGGCGTTAATTGTAGCGTAATCACTAAAGTCCACGTTCCTAAGGTCTCCTCCGTAATAGTTTTCGATGTTTCGCTTGTAAGTTGGATTGAATTCTTGCGCTGCAAATATTCCATTTGTTGATTCGACTATAGTATTTCCAGTCTTGTCCTGAAAGAGACCGTCTTATTAAATTTGGTTTGCCTGAAAATGAGGTTTCTCACTTTTAACTGGTGTAAGCGATCAGAAATTAATCTTCTGATGGGTTTTAGATCTGTGGATATCCTAAGCCATTGGCGGATTTCTTCGGCGGTGCGCCCATAGGAACCTTCTAAGATCATTACTAATACGGCCTTGATACTTAGGGGCGAGATGAAGAAGTTCTTTTCCCTCTTGGCGTACTCCTGAAATCAAGGCGTGTTAAAAATGACGCTTTACTTTACTTGCGTGATTACTATACCTGAAGGAGTTCCAAATCAAAATAGTTAAACCTAAGGGACGTCGAGTGGTAGCCTTCCGGTTGGGGTTCCAATATTGGTACAACTTTGTTGTCGTTATTTACATATTGATTATTTTGTTCGAATTGTCCATTGGTCACGCCGCTTAGAACGGCTGAAAAAGAATCCAATATTTAATTTTAATGATAAAATTTTCTATAGGTTGGTTAGGTTGTAAACAAAGCATTGTAGCGTAGACATGATGAAAGCTTGATGGAAATTGTGGTCAGGAAAGACTATTTCAAATCAGATCAAGGTTCAAACACATCACGTCGGTCTGCTGGAATAGAAGACAACTGTTGTGCCCCACCCACCTTCTTCTTCTGGGATGTCCCCCAGATCATTCCGTTACAAAAGGCCGCCAGCCTTGAAGATCCGCCATTAAAAAAAATGAGATGCATTTCCCAAAAATTTCCGGGCAAATCTTTGAAGGTTTGCAGAAAACAAAATAAAAATCTTTAAAACATAATTATGCAAAAAAAAATCCTTATGCCATGCAAATATTAGTGCAATTTATTATTGTTTTAATTTATTCATGGAAAATACATTTTACAGAATAAATGGACGTTAATTTGCGAAATTGTGAAATTATTTTGTTTTATTCAAGTTCCATCTACTCTTTGAATCTTTTATTAAAATCACTAGAATTCTATAAATAGCATCGACCAGTCCAAATACTATATTATCGAGATCAACTTGCTAAATGAAATAATAAAATTTTTGTGTTTCATAAATATGCAAACAAATGATAATAATTGTTGCGAAGGGTGTTTGATGAAGTAATTAATAAAATAATTTTACCTGCTAGCACAACTAATAAAAAAGAATGCATTATCACTAAACGATCGTACTTTGTACAAACTAGATGCTCATATTTAACTAAAAGTTCTTGTGTATATTGTTCAGCTTCGCGGCGTAAACCTCGAAAAAGTACTAAAGTTGTGTTTTCTTCTTGTTCGGTAATTAAAACAGTCACATGTGACGACCTTGGAAATCCCGAGCCACAACTTCACGTTATTTATTTACAATAATTTTATATGGCTATCTCTTACTTCGCTGGAGATGCCTGCATAGTCAATGATGCAAGGCTATGTTGTTCAGGTTACATATACTGCGTTCGCCAAAACCAACGGAACATATAATTTGATAGTACTTGCAGAACGAACGAGATGGGGGCAACGGTTTCATTTTTTTAATGCTCATCGGGCCATCTGCTTTTGTCAACTATACCAGTTTTCACTGAACCATGAAGGTTGTAGCACCACAGCTTGTACCTACAACTTTTCGTGCCGAATGGAGATGGAAAGGAAGTGTCTCTTTCAGGATTATATCTTGCTTGGGTTAAAGGCTCTCGTATTATCAATGATCCTGAGCCACTTGCTTAATGGGTGTACCCACATTGTCCAGAGAAGATTGAAGGAAGTAAAGAAAAAAGGCGAGCACTTCATTGAATATCAGAGGTGGAGGAGGACAAAGAGAAATGAATGAAGAAGAGACATAAATTACGGAACTTGAATCAAAAGATCTATATAGACTATGATGGATGGCTGACGGATATCAAAAGAAAATGCGAATGGCTGGAGAGGACGAACAACGGCCACATAAACTATTTTACAGGTTGCTAAAAGAATGCAGTGAAGACAACAAACATGAAACCAACTGCAACCAAGCATCATATAAAAACAACGAAAACGTCGTAATCAGAGATAACCAAATCGTGGCTCTTTTAAATTACTTAGTAACACTCAATAGGTCGGTCGAACATTGGGTTGATTTCTGACAACTCTGGTGCCCAAAAATGGGACAAATCATTATTTATCTAAAGTCAAGGAAAATCGAACAATGAAGGGATAGGATCTCTAAAATTTAACACTTTTTTATTGATCTACGCCAATAAAAGACCAATAGAGGTTTCTTGTGTGA